>JAQJVL010000166.1:187231-464731 GCA_035578905.1 Stictocephala bisonia | reverse complement strand
TTAACTGAAGTTGTTGGCTACACACTTCTTGTTTCGTACTGTTTGTCAAAAAGTGGCGACGAAGACAATGGGAAATATTTATGTTTGGAGAGATTTATTCTTCACTTAACTGAATCTGTTAGCTGCATAATTCTCATGTTGCGTTGTTTGTTCAGTGTGTGATGACGTCGGTGTGAACTCATTCCGTCTGGAAACATTTATTTTTCACTTAAGTGAAGTTGCTGGCTTCACACTTCCCATGTAGTTTTTTTTTTTTTTTTTTTTTTTTTTTTTTTTTTTTTTTTTTTTTTTTTTTGCCAGTAAATAAAAGACATCGTTGTGAACTCATTTCTGTCGGAGGATGTGTGTTTTACACTTAACTGAAATTGTCAGTTACGCACTTATAATGTCGTATTACTTTTTATTGAATTCAATTCATAGCAATTAGGTAGTTGCGAACTCATATCCGTATGAAGATATGTGTTTCCAACGTAACTTCTTGGGGGGGATGGCAAATGATCATGTGATTTTGGAGTCGAAGTTTAAACTATGGCTTACATAGTTAATGAGGGCCTATCACTTTCTTTTCAGTGGTGAATATTTAGTTTTCATTAAATCGGGGAAACAGGTGTTGAATTATATAAAACGTGATGTAGCTCTCTGACGGAAGATCATTACTTAAAATGTAAGACACGAGTTATTTGTACTATAGACGTTTTGCTATTTGAATATGTTATTTGTAATTTTTTTTATATTTTATTACTTTGGTTGCTGGCTAATGACTTCCATAGGATACAAAAATATTTAGAACATAACTTAAACTGGTGGCTACATGTCTCTCTCATACTAATCCTTGAACCCTTTCAAATAAATTTTGAAGCAAACCATTACATGTGCGGAATCAAATATATACAATAAATGAAGATCCGTATTTTTGTTATAAATATGGAACATGAACCATAAAGGTTTTGTTCGTGAATGTGTGCCTTACCAATGGTAGACTGTTTCACCAGCACTACATAGTCATAAAACTATTATGAAATACAAATTTGTAAGGCCTTTCTGATTTTTGAGAATATTGTATTGCGAAATCAATTCAGTTGTATTAATTAGTATGTTTATTACTTGTATGGAAAGAAAATAATGCACTAATTTATTTAGCTAATGTATAATTGTGGGGTTTAATATTTTTCTATTTTATTGTAAGATAATCAGGTACTAACCTGATTATCTTACAATGAAGCTGGAATTTAACCAACTAAGCTACCTACCGAGGATATACATATATCCAAATGAAATAATGTCTTTTTAAAGTAAAAATTAGCAAAATAAACGTATGCAAACAAAAGTTCAAATTAACAGGCATGTAAAAGAAATTCTACAATTACAATGAAAATACACGTAGAGTGGTATTGACCCACACACCCACCCATACACGTACAGTGGTATTGACCCACCCACACACGTCCAGAGGTATTGGACACATTTTACTACTGTACGTGTATGGGCGGGCGGGTGGGTCAATACCACTGTACTTGTATGGGCGGGTGGGTGGGTCAATACCACTGTATGTGTATGGGTGGGCGGGTTGGGTCAATACCACTTTACGTGTATGGGTGGGCGGGTGGGTCAATACCACTGAACGTGTATGGGTGGGCGGGTGGGTCAATACCACTGTACGTGTATGGGTGGGCGGGTGGGTCAATACCATTGTCCGTGTATAGTTGGGCGAGTGGGTCAATACCACTATACGTGTATGGGTGGGCGGGTGGGTCAATACCACTGTACGTGTATGGTTGGGCGCGTGCAATAACAGTGCATCATTAACCAAGTACCACTGAGCTTGTATGGGTGGGTGGGTGGGTCAATACCACTTTACGCGTATAGGCGGGCGGGTGGGTCAATAACACTCTATCTCTATGGGTAGGCGGGTGGGTCAATACCACTGTACGTATATGGGTTGGCGGGTGGGTCAATACCACTATGTGTATGTGTAATTAACCCACCCGCTCACCCATATACGTACAGTGGTATTGGGTATTGATCATGGGTGGGTGGGTGGGTACATGCACATTTTTTTCTTGCTCGTGGTAGCGCTCGGATTACAGAAGTTCGGATTAAAGAGATCTACATAACCCAGCACTGCGTAATGAAGAGAAGAAATGATACTGTCAGTCAGCTGATTCAAAGTGTGAAAAAAACTGGATAGTAAAAATAACAATGTGATGGTGGTTATAACAATTATTGACCATGTCTGGTCCTGGATACATTGATGATATAATTTACATAAAGGAAGGACTTTTTTAATTGTCTTGGATAAAGGCACAAAGAATCCGTTCTCGTCTGTCAAAGACTGCAGGCCGGTCTTATCAATAATTCCCGGGTCGATTCCAGAGCAACGATGTATACTACTCTAACGGTGTTCCAGAGCATCGATGTATACTACTCTAACGGTGTTCCAGAGCAACGATGTATACTACTCTAACGGTGTTCCAGAGCAACGATGTATACTACTCTAACGGTGTTCCAGAGCATCGATGTATACTACTCTAACGGTGTTCCAGAGCAACGATGTATACTACTCTAACGGTGTTCCAGAGCATCGATGTATACTACTCTAACGGTGTTCTGTTTTAATTGTCTTGGATAAAGGCACAAAGAATCCGTTCTCGTCTGTCAAAGACTGCAGGCCGGTCTTATCAATAATTCCCGGGTCGATTCCAGAGCAACGATGTATACTACTCTAACGGTGTTCCAGAGCATCGATGTATACTACTCTAACGGTGTTCCAGAGCAACGATGTATACTACTCTAACGGTGTTCCAGAGCAACGATGTATACTACTCTAACGGTGTTCCAGAGCATCGATGTATACTACTCTAACGGTGTTCCAGAGCATCGATGTATACTACTCTAACGGTGTTCCAGAGCAACGATGTATACTACTACCCTTTTTATGTATGGGTATACATATACCCACTTTTATGTATGGGAATATATGGAAGTACAAAAAAAAAAAAAAAATAATAATAAATAAATCGTTCGTCATTATTATTGGCCAAAAGAGAAAGCTTAAAAACAGTTTTTATCGTGTGTCCCCATGCTGCTGGATGCTATAGGGGCAGGCAACGTTGTGGTCGGGGTTCGGCTATTAGTAAAGTTGATGGAGGAATGCGAGTACTACAGCTGTACTGGTAGGTTATTTAAAAAATAACTTACTATTGAGCGTCTGTTTTGTTGGTCGATTAAATTTAATAATAATGGTAAGGTTAAGTTATGGTAACGTTTAAAAAGATCACTTAAGGTATAACAATCCAAATAAGTGATGGGAAACAAGAACGGTCATTTCATCCCCTAGCTTCTTCAGTTTAGGAAGATGGTCGTGTGATCAGATCCACTCTAGTGAATCCCTGACTGCATTCAGAGAAGGATAAGTAAACCATATCAGCGTTGATACCTCCAGGCTCGTTCAGATGTACCTTTTAAGATGTATACACGGGAAATAAATGTGGAAATGACGAGACAGCTAGTGGACGCACATATAAGAAATATGCAATAGTAGATCATGGCCATATGATGGAAGTGAATAAATGGCATGAAATATCTCAAAATTGGACTTCCCGGATACAATTTTTTCAATGCAAAAGTCTGGGGGTTCAACGCATATTAGTCTCTAAGGTTACCAAGAAACTTCACCTTACATATCAGCAAAATTATCACCTCTTAAAATCCATAGCAAATACAGGCATCAAGTTTCCCTTTGGATTCCATTCGGGTACAGGAATTGAGCCATTTCATTAACTTGAGGTATTAAAACTTGAGTGTTGCTACTTCGGACTGGGTTTGGGCTATCTACGGGTGTATTACTTCGGCCTTGGTAGTAGGTACGAGAGATTACAGCACCATGTGGAGAGTTGCACAATCATACCATTTGCATGCTATGTGCCAACGTTCTGAAATCTGGAGGACACAGAGTGCTCCAGTAGTTTCTGGACTTTAATTAAGTTCATTAATTCATGCACAAATAAACAAGTTAATTAGTGGAAACCTGTAGAATTCGAGACACCAGTACCCCATCCAGAAGCTTCTATCAGTGAGCCTTATCATACCAGAATCAGTCCAGGATATCAACGAAATAAAATTTATACAGTTTTCCCAAGAACTTTGCTCCAAAAATTAAGGATGTGATTATTTTGGCAAAAATAAGAAAAAACGCCTATAATTATAGGCTTTAAACATTTATTTTTATTCATTTGTCCACCTGTTTAGGTATTTTGAAGGTATTTTTACAACATAGCAATTGAGTTTACAATTTTTAATACTTGGTATAAAGTGATAGTATTATGACATTTCATTATGTCATATTTTGCAATATTTTCAAATGTTTCCCTATTGTGAATGCATCTAGGTGTCAAACGAGGCAACTGAACCTGATCATAACTCGTATGAGTGATGATTCTGTGTACTTCGATTACTTACAGTTAATAAAGCATAAATAACCTTAAAACATTGCCTAACATTTAATTGATTGTTTAGTGCGTGTATTCACTATTTAAATAATGCTAAACATAGAACGTCACGACAGTTCTTGACACAACTGGGTTACGTTGGGACAGTTAAAAAATATATCCTTTATAAGTTGTTCAGTCTTTGTAACAGATATTTGAAATTTTAACTTTAATAAATTAGTTTTTCGATAATAGTTTCAAAACATTTAGAAACTTAAACAAATTCAATATCAGATTATGACCGTTACGAAAAGTCTTAATTTATTTATAAAACTCATAACTTGGTTAGGTAGTCCTGGCATTTGAAATATATTTATAAAACTAACGATTGTTAAAATATTTAATATATAATACTTTTATAATAAAATGTTTATATGTTACTGTACATTCTATATCTCATAGTTAATGATATCTAAAGCAATTCCACTACAATAAATAGAGGTTCTTGGACTTTTATAATTCCCGCAAAATTTTTCTTTTATCATAATTTTTACTTTACCAACATATTTTATGATGTCGAGATGGTTGAGGGTAAGCCTCTTCCTCTAGAGAGAAGACCGGTATTGAATATTAGATGAAAAACCCATGTCGTAAGCTTATTATAGATTGTACCTCAGGGGCTTCAGCTTTGGTACTTAATATAATAGTGCAGAAGAACTATTAATAGTAGTTTTAAGTTTTATTATCTAATACTACCTGATTAATTAGGAATTTTTTGTTTAAATTCTAGAGACAATTATGTAAAAACTAATAACTTTGGTAATTATAAAAGAGCTAGTTTATATCTCTTTAACGATTATCTTACAGTCGGTTCTTTTATTTAGATTGATACCACCAAAATGCGTAGTATTGTATTCAGTTGTATACACGTAATCTGATTTACTAAAAGTTTAGCTAGTATTACTCCTAACATAGACAGCCTATTGAACATGATCTACGTTATTCGTTGAATAGTTCAGGATATCAACACAATCAAATCCATACAGTGTGCCCCTGAACTTCACTACCAAAACTAAGGATGTAATTATTTTGATCTAAATAAGAGAAAACTCTTATAAACGTTGGTCTTAAAAATGTATTTTATTCATCTGTCCGTCTGTTAAGTTGTTTTGAAGTTATTTTTCCAAAAGAACAATTTAGTTTACGATTTTTATAACTTGGTATAGAGATAAATAATATTATTATATGTCATTAAGTCAAATTTTACAAAATTTTGAAATGTATTACAATTGTGGCTTTTTTAAAATTACTTGACAATTACTTAAACACTTACAATTGTTCATATTGTTAATTTATTGAAAATATTGAGAATATAAACATAAATCCACAACCCCTTGTTTGTCAAAACATAATGACATATGGGAGAAACATACTTTTGATCATTGTTAGGCATGCTTCAATCATAGCGTTGCTCACCAGAGGTACCTTCATCAATTATCTACGGTAGATTCAACAATATTGAACAGCACAATAAACCCCCAAATATAATATAAATAGAATTCTACAATATTTTACTTTTCGGCCAAATTATTCCAAATCCACGAAGACTAATACGTATTCAAATAAATCTGTTTCTACTACAATAAGGACACTTTCAGAAGAATGCGGAGCCTTCTTACTGTCCGTTCTAAATTATAGTTCCTTAATTTACACGTTTCCTAGAAGAAATTTAAGAAAAAATAATATTTGATCTTAGGCTACTCACTACTCTGCTAGCGAATCCGTACCACTGCGTGTGTATGGGAGAGTGTATTAATTTCTGTACTACTGTACTAACTCACCAGCCCACCCATACACGCACTGTAGTATTGACTTACCCGTGCACTATGGTATTGACCCAACCACCCACCCATACACGCACTATTGACTCATACACCCATCAATACCACTGTGCGTGTATGGGTGGGTTTGTTGGGAGATACCACCGTACTTATATGGATTGGTCACTTGTACGGTGGCCTTTTTTTGCACAGTATGTAATTTTTTTAACCAATCAAATAATTAATTAATCTATTAATGAAAATATGAAATAGATAGGTTCTAAAGGCTAATACTATCTAAAGAAGTATTGTTAGCCTAGAAATATAAATGTTTAGTTTTCTATACTAATAATGTATACTTAGCTTTTGTCTATGGGTGGGTCAGTAGCACTGTACGTTCACGGTTGGAAGGGTGGGTCTGAACAACTCTGTACCATTTTTTCTTCTATTTTTGATTTATTCTTATTATATCCTAATGATCTTTTTATTGTTTTAGTAATCTAATTTAGATACTGTTATCAAAGAATACTTCTTTATATTGAATATTTTAAAGGGTGATATTTATATTGGAATTTTTGATATTTTAACCAATTATCGATCCCGTAGTTTGCTATTAAATGTGTTGTGAGTATTTGACCATCATTATTATAATCTCACAATGATTTTTATATAACTAAAAACTTCCTATATTGTAAGGAAATAGAATAACACCTGACGAACAAGCGAAACCTGATGGTAAAGTATCAATATTTTAAATAAATTTGTAAATTTCTCACCTATTAAAAGTTCATAGTAATATTTACCTTTATTAATTTGGAAGTTTTAGAATTATAAAGTCGACGGTTCTTAAAATATTAATTTACATCACATAAATAGACAGACAAACGGATAACAAACCATTTTATAACCTATATTTATAGGAATATTTTCCACATTTTCACCCAAGAAATGACATCCCTATGTTTTGAGACCCTCTAGATTAACAAAGAAAATTTTAGATTGGTATGGAAATAGGTTTAGAGCTAAACAATAAAAAATAAATGGAGTTAAAAAATAAAAATATGCAAAAGCAGTAGGTTTAAAACAAACTGATGTAAAACAGTAACATATTCCATCAACAGATTTTTATCGCAAAACTAAGCCGGACGGTCATAGATAAATGAACTGAAATTACCTTTTGTATTGAAATAAAAAGATATATTTCCGAAACAATGAAACAAGATGTGCACATGCATATAGAAGCCGACTTATTAAAACAGCATTCACTGTACTTATAATATGCGTAAGCAATATTAATAAACAATTTCTCCGGGGTATTTCCATGGAGGTATAAACACGGAATTGTTAACTCTCTTTTCCTCTTAAGACTTTTACAGTTACTAACAATTACAATAAATTAGTTAGGGTGTTAAGAGATTGTCTATAAGAACACATACAATGTTATCTTTAATCTTAAACTATTGTAAAATCTTTATTACGTTTAAATTGTAGTAAAATTCAAGAATTAATATAGAGATCCCACTTCCTTGTAAATAATTATAGGTGTTAAAACTATAGCTCTAGAGGCAACATTTACTGAATGTGAGTCAATGTTGCCAAATATCTATTTAAAGCTCTTTAGGTGAACTGGGTTGATATATCACGTTCAAAACACTTATTTTTCTAACATACATCAACTTAAGTTCAAATTACACTGTTTATTGGAAATAAAATAAATTTTTAATTTATTTAATATAATATTTTCAAAATGTGAGGTACGTAATACGGTTCAAGTTAATTTTTATAGTGTGACTTTAAAACAATAAATTAACTTTGTATTTTGTTCATCAAGCCAGTTAAAAGTAATCAGATAACTGGTCAATTTGAAGTTTATGAAACATGCATATTCTGCAAAAAATACCTTAAACTAATATTCTTTAGAAAAACATGCATATTTTTGGTTGGGGGGGGAGGGGAGGTGTCGCTTGAGTCAGTATTATAAATATTTTGTTAGATGACTTACCACAGATAAGGGGTTATTTTTTATCTATTTTTTATTTATAAATTTATAACAGGGTTATTAACTTTAATTTAATCGCTAACAATCATTTAATTTAGTTGTTTAGCTCTAAAATGTTTGTTTTGTCGAGTCAATAGAAGAAGAAAGATGTCTAGAAACAAAGCATGTAAGGTTATACAAATGGCCTAGCAATATTTATACATACTGCATCTGTAGATATCTATATGTGCGTCTTTAATGATGATAAATGTTCAACAATACACTTATTAAACGTTTTTTAAGAATAGGTTAAATATATTATTCAGCCAAAACAAACTTACAATCATTGACTAATCATACAAACAAGTCCAAAATCTATATATTTACAGCCATAGAACGTTTTAAATCTTTGTAGTTATGGCTATAATAGTATATAATTTAAAATCTTTAAGTTATGATATATCCAAACAAATGTTAACCCTGAACATATATAATGATCAGTAAAAAAAAAAAAAAAAAAATATTATTGATTCTGTATCTAATATCTATATAGCCGCATGTGTAACTCACTGACTCACGTATACAAATTCTAACCCACTTCCAGATGAGCTAGAAACCTGAAATTTGGCACACTTGTAGCTTTTGCCGAGTCTAATATCTATATAGCCGCATGTGTAACTCACTGACTCACTCACTGACTCACGTATACAAATTCTAACCCACTTCCAGATGAGCTAGAAACTTGAAATTTGGCACACTTGTAGCTTTTGCCGAGCAACCGACGGGAAAATTCCGAAAATTAAAAATTTTTAATTTTTAACCCTCCAAAAGAATCAAAATGGCGGACGGGAAATTTGAATTCTGTGCAGAGTTTTACTAACGGCTTAATTGTGGGCAAACCGTTGGTTGTAGAACAAATCTGACATCATACTTCAGATTTCTAATTAAATTTCCTACAATTTTGGTCGGATAAAACTTTTTTGTATTTTTGATAATAACTACGCAAAAAATCATTAATTTTCACATTTCGTTCAAAAAATGTTATTTTTGTTGTGTTTTTCGTATTTTACTGCATTATTACGATAATTTAAGAACTTAAACCCCTACACACTACTTAATTTTACTAATTTGTTATCAAAACTACTAATAAATTCGATTTTGCACTGTCCATAACCTAGAAAAAATCCAAAATGGCTGACGTGAAAACGTTTATCTTTTTGCAGAGTTGAGATTTTTTTTTACTGAAACTTTAATCTTTAGTTTATTTAATACCAAATTATTTATTCAAATTGACAATAAAATTCTGCACAAAAAGTGTCCTGTATTTTGTTGTGCTATATACAATAGTTTCCTAAGAAAAAGTCGGTAAACTTGAGTTTTTTCGAAAACAAGTGATTTTTTTGGAATAGCTCCTCCCATTTAAGCATGATTTAAAGGAGCTAAAATCTTAAAACCCTACACGTTATTTACGTTAATAACTTTGTTATCAAACTGCTATAAACTTTGATTTTTCACTTTTTATAACCTAGAAAAAATTCAAAATGGCTGACGCGAAATTGCTGTACTGTTTGCAGATTTGAAGTTTTTGTTTCACTGAAGCTGTAACATTTAGTTTAGATAGCATCTAATGAAATTTTCAACCTAAAAATTAGATGCTGTACAAAAAATGTAATGTACATACAAAAATCTATGTACCACAAAAGGTACATACTGTAACTTTCCTCACAAAAAGTTTATAAATTTGAATTTGTGCCTCCGTTATCAACTTAGATAGTATCCAATAAAAAAACTAAGGTAATTTCTTATGATCATCTTAGATAGAACCCCCCCCCCTCAGATCATATTGTAAGCCCCCTGTGATCAACGGATAATCACCCGTTATCATCTAAAATGGCGGACGGGAATTTTGAATTGCTGACCGTATACTTCAGATTTGTAATTAAATTTCCTACAATTTTTTTAAGAAGTTTTTTTTTAGTATTTCTGATATTAACTATGCAAAAATCATCAAATTTCACTTTTCGTTTAAAAAATTCTATTTTTGTTATGTTTTTCGTATTTTATTGCTGTATTACGATAATTTAAGACCCTAAAACCCGTACACACTATTTAACTTTACTACTTTGTTAAGAAAACTGCTATAAAATTCATTTGTAACTTTTCATAACCTAGAAAAAATCAAAATGGTTGACTTGAAAACACCGACCTGTTTGCAGAGTTGAAGTTTTTTATACTGAAGCTGTAATATTTAGTTTGGACAACTTCTAATAGTATATTTAAATTATATACTTAAATGCTTTATATATAATACATTTCCTCACAAAAAGTAGGTAAAGTTGATTTTTGTCAAAAATTTGTTACTCACTTATTCACTTACGTATTCAAATTGTGTACAAAACTTTACGGACATTTAAACTATATATAACCGAGAAGCTGTCCGACGTTACACCGAGCAGCATCCCGAGATCCACCGAGAAGCTGTCCGACATTACACCGAGCAGAATCCCGAGATCAACCGAGAAGCTGTTCGACGTTATAACGATCAGAATCCTGGAGCTTCCTGCCAGAGAGTAGAGGCTTTTCGATTGAAGAATCCCTCATTTTCCAACATGAGACACGTTCCTCCTCTCCTTGCTCGGAAGATTGGTGAACAAGGCCCGATGGCGTACTGGAGAGACTACGATTTAAATGGCATTAATTCATTTAAACTCCGTAAAGTATGTCTTTGGAAAGATGACATTTACAAGTGTTCGTACTGTCATGCTCGGCTGTTTGAGGAAGAGAAAGACAGAAAAAAGTGGTGCTGTGGTGAGGGAGCATATAATATTCTTAATCTACCTCCTTTGGACGCGCCGTTTTATACTAATCGTCATTTCCTAGAACGAGCCAGAGCATACAACGACCTGTTTGCCTTCTGTGCACTCGAGGTGTCTGGTGGGTACCGTCATCCTAGTGGACTCTCCTACTTCAAAATCGAAGGAAGAATGTACCACCAAGTTTACAATCTGGACGCCGCTGGTCAAAGGTTCGCGCCTAGGGGTGGGGACAATCAGTTTGTCAACCGCTGCCGTCTTTACATCGACGATGGTGAGGAGCGCAAGAATATTGCCATGGGTAGATCTCTCAATGCCAATTTGATTGAATCTATCAATTCTTATCTCACTTCTTCAAATCCTTTCATTAATGAGTTTCGCCGTTTGAGCAATGAGCCATCTATCAACGCTCATTTACAGTTTGAAATTACAAATAGATCTACCCACGGCCCTGTTCTTGGTGATAGCTAAACAGGCATGGAAGTGCACGCTGTTCTCAGTACTGAGGATTCCGTCAATGATCCCCGGAAGTTGACTGTTTAGAAGAAGGATTCTGCACGGCCATTTTCTATTGATCTGTTTGATCCTCTGATGGAACCATTTCAATATCCATTGCTTTATCTGCAAGGCAATTTGGGCTGGCATATCGGCATCCTAGACAATAATGGAAACAAGCTGTCTCAGTACAATTACTCGCGTTGCCTCTTGCTTTCTGAGCCACGATTTTCTCACTATGGTCGGCTATCACAGGCTTGGCAGGTAGAAATGTTTGCGAGGTACGACGAGGAGCGGCTACATTACATTAAGTTATGCCAATTAAAAGCTGCTGCTAAAAATTCCGTGCAGGTAGGGCCATTGGACGAATTACTCAATTTTCCACAGGCAAGGAAAACAGGAAGACAGGTGATGGATGACATAAATCGTGACGAAACTGTCCAAGGCAAAGGAGGGTTGCAAGCTGGAAAGATCTACCTCCCAAGTTCATTTACCGGTGGGCCCAGGTACATGAAGGTTCATTACGAAAATGCAATGGCTCTTGTGTCTCGTCTGGGCTCACCTACTTTCTTCTTAACCTTCACGTATAGTGCAACATGGGAGGAAAACAAGAAAGCTTGCCCCTATGGTACTGGCCGAAGTGACCCTTCTACGGCATGCAGAGTCTTCCACATAAAACTTCTCGAGCTTCTCCGAGATCTGCGTAGTGGAGCAATGTTCGGCTGCCTGACTTATATCGTCTACGTCATCGAGATGCAAATGAGGGCATTACCTCATGCTCATATTGTGTTCAAGGTCGACGGAGGCGGTCCAGTTCAGGGATCCGACATTGATTCTGTTATTCGGGCAGATATTCCCTCGGAAGAAGAAGCCAGTGGTAGGCTCAGGGAGTTGGTGCTGAGACATATGGTTCACGGACCCTGTGGAACAGATTATCACACCGACTTCTTGTGCTGGGACTCTGCCAAGGGTTGTTGTACAAAGTTTTTCCCAAAGCCTGCTTGCCGAAGTACACATGTAGATGAAAGGGGGTTTGTCCAGTACAGGCGATATTACAATAATAAGGGGAACATAATATCAAGAAGAAAGACTATTTTTGTTCATGATGGGTGGGTTGTACCGTACAATGCCACACTTTTATTAAACTATGAGGCACACATAAACTTGGAGCTTGCGTCTACTCGTCGCGTAATCAAATACCTTTTCAAATATCTCATGAAGGGTGGTTCTCTTCAGAATGTAACTGTTACACCTTTCGGTAAACAGGAAGATGAGGTAGAGCATTACGTGACGAAGAGAATGATTGGTGCTAGTTATGCATGCTGGCGTCTCTTAGACTTTCCCATTTCAAAGCTAGAGCCCAGCGTTGACTGTCTGCCTGTACACCTTGAAGGTAAACAGTTAGTCATTTTCAGGCCAGGCCAGTTGGCAGATGCAACCGCTAAACCTAGTTCCAAGCTTATCGTGTACTTCAATAGACCTCAAGATCCAATTTTCCCTAACCTTACATACCAGTCATTTTATGAAAACTTTATTGTCCATACAAAAAAACCAACGTCAGGGACAGTGTACAACCATCCAGATGGACAGCATTTCATCACAGCTCGCCAACGGGGACAAAAAGTATGCAGACTGTTGTGGGTCTCACCTAACCGAGGTGAACTCTATTATCTAAGACTGCTTCTTATGTCCGTTCCTTGTCACGGCTACGCTGATCTTCTGTCTCGTGGCGGATCTGATTGCTGCACTTTTCAGGAAGTGGCCAGGAGGCTGGGCTTGGTACAAGACGAAGAAGAGTACTATCACGCACTGCGAGAAGCCTCTCAATACATGCTTGGACCAAGACTCAGATCCTTCTTTGTTCTCCTATGTAATATGGGAGCTCCAGCGGCACTGTTGTGGAACTCTTTCAAGAACTCACTTTGTGAGGATCACTTAGAACGGAACCCTTCAGATCCTGAATTGGCAGTAAAACTATCATTGATAGATATTGATCGCAGCCTCCGCAGACAGGGATCAAGTCTGACTGACCATGGCCTGCCATATGTAGAAGATGACACGACTGAGTTGGGTAGAGAGTTGCTTAACTTCGGAGAAAGCTTTCAGAGGGCAATTGTTGAAGAGTGGGAGCCCAAGTTATCGGACGACCAAAGACAAGTGTTACATTACGTGCAATTGGTACTCTCAAGACCCAATGACGCACATCTTTCCAGGACAATCTTCATTGATGGGCCTGGAGGATACGGAAAAACCTCACTCATTCGTGTCATCCTTGCGTACGTGCGGAGTTGTCATCACGTCGCTCTTGCCGTGGCAAGCTCAGGTATTGCTGCCGGTAATTTGGCTGGTGGTACCACCTCACACAGCATGTTCCGGTTCCCTCTCGATCTTGGTGACGGCATGAGCGTGTGGAACATTACCAACGGGTCCCAACGAGCAGAGCTCATCCGAGCAGCACAGCTCATTGTCTTTGATGAGGCTCCAATGGCGCACCGATTCATATTCGAGATCCTCGACCGGTCACTTCGAGATCTCATGAATACTAGTGTCCCATTTGGAAATAAGATCTTTCTCTGCTCAGGGGACTTTAGGCAAATAGCACCCGTTGTTCAAAAAGCTCGCACATTGTGTGATATTGCTTGTGTTTCACTTCGAGCATCATACCTTTGGCGACTTTTTAAAGTGTTCTCCCTGACGACTCCACACAGAACGACTAGCTCCCTTGACTATTCCAAATTCCTCCTTGGAGTAGGCAACGGAGCTATTCCATCCAAGATGTTTGGAGAAGGCCGTGATTGTGAGGACCTTATTCCTCTTCTTGGGCTAAGATATCTCACGACCATAACAGACTTGATCGGTGAGGTTTTTCCACCCCAAATTCTCTGTGACCCCGATCAATGTGCGAGAAGAGCAATACTTTCAACCATGAACGTGAACGTCAAAGAAATCAATGATCAAATCTTGAGCTCGTTGGATGGCCAACTTCATGAGTTGATAAGTGCTGACACTATGGACAAGGAAAACGAAGATGATATGGTCGTGGATGTACAGCTATTACATCAAGCCACTGGCAAAGGCGTACCAGATCATGTCCTGCGACTTAAGGTTGGCTCCGTATGCCTTATCATGAGGAATTTGAATATTGCCGATGGACTCGTTAACGGCACTAAAGTCATTGTGACAGCAATTACCAAACGGCTAATCACTGTCAGACTTCCCGGAGGCACGCAACCTTTCGGTATTCCTCGAATCACCTTTAGGTTTGCGTTGGCCGAAGGGTCGCCGATTCATGTCTGTCGTCGACAATTTCCCCTCGTGTTAGCGTACTCAATGACTGGCCACAAGAGCCAAGGCCAAACAATTGAGTACGTCGGAGTCGATCTTCGCACGGACTGCTTCACACATGGCCAGCTGTACGTCCTTCTCAGCAGAGTGAGAAGCCCTACTCATATCGTAGTCCTTGTCCAACCTGGAAGAGTCGTTGAAGGGGTCGCCTACGCAAAAAACATTGTGTACGGTGACCTTCTTCTATAACGCCGATTGTGTCATTGGCAGTAAGCTAGGGGGTCTGCTTTAAAAAATTCCCCGTCGTAAGTTGACCAAACCCGAAAATGTACTTTACCAGGCAGTAGGCAAGGGGGCCTGCCTAAAATAAAACTCCCCAACATTTTAGCTATTGTAAATACTAGGCAGTAGGCAAGGGGGCCTGCCTAAAATAAAACTCCCCAACATTTTAGCTATTGTAAATATTAGGCAGTAGGCAAGGGGGCCTGCCTAAAATAAAACTCCCCAACATTTTAGCTATTGTAAATACTAGGCAGTAGGCAAGGGGGCCTGCCTAAAATAAAACTCCCCAACATTTTAGCTATTGTAAATATTAGGCAATAGGCAAGGGGGCCTGCCTAAAATAAAACTCCCTAGCATTTTAGCTATTGTAAATATGGTCTCTACGTTTGCCGGCCTCCCCGTGGCGAGACTGGATATTCCATTCAATCACTGAACGAATGGTTAACTAACAGGCAAACACACATACTATTAATAGTTAAATTAACCTTTCAAACAATACTTTTTGAGGATTTAAGTATTTTTTAAATGGGTCTCTACGTTTGCCGGCCTCCCCATAGCGAGACTGGATGGACCATGCTTCAGTTGATCGAATGGTTAACTAACAGGCGACTGAAATCAATTAATAACTTTAGTTTTTTAACAGCTTACTTTTAAAATCATTTTTCCGTATGTTTTTTTTTTTTATTATTATTAATGCACTATAACGTTTTTTACTATCACTTTTTCCGTATAAAAACCATGATTTTTTTAAAATACATTTTGTATACAATGTATAGAAACCATGATTTTTTTAAAATAAACATTTGTCCTATTAAATAAATAACATTTTAACGAAAAATATTATCAGCAGTGAACTTTTTATATTCAACGAATTGGCCTGAACCCCAAGGGGGTTTGGGGGCGAAGCCCCCAACGAGCAAAGCGAGTTTAATAAATAAAATTACACATTGAACGTTTATTAATCCTGTTTTCGTCTTTATTCATAAACCAGGACCTAAATTATGTTCTAACTGTATTTTATTTAGATGAAACTGATTTGAGATGTACAAGTATAATGTTTTATTTACTATAAAAAACAATATATTTAAAACTTCGTGTTGAAAATAATTCAAACCAGTCGATCAACTAATACATAACGTACTTTCTACCAATTACAAACATTCATCACATCCAAAATTGGCATTGTAAAATAAAAAATAAAAATCAGAATATACTATATTTGGAACTGCAATAAATGTACAAATCCTACGATACAACTCTCATAACCTAGAGTAGGGTAAGCAAACCTTGTGTACCACGCTTTGTATTCATAACAAGGTAATTTAGGGTGATTACGGGAAGGACAGTTACCTTTATAGGGCATTAAGCCAAGGATATCAGGGGCTTATCCTATAGTGGTTACACGTCTATGTTTTGGTGTTTATTATAATCCACTGGCATCCAGCTACCTACGTAAGGGTAGCAGTATTTTATTGCTAAATTAGTATTTACTATTGAATATTACTACGTCTGAGGTAGAACATTTAAAATGCTTTTGACGTGATCGTAACAGTGTCAGTACAATAATAATTTACTGTACGCATATAGACACTATGCACAATACGTATATATACTGTATGTATATTGTACAAAGTGGCCATATGTGTGAAGGTATTACCAGAGGTTATTTTTAATGCAAGCTTATAATCTATTATTAGATTGCTATACAATTAATATCTTTAATAATATAATGGTCCGAGCTGAGCTCATATTTTTAATAATTATTAAAGATAGGTAACCTATGTTTATTTATAAAATCGTTTAACTGGATTTTAATAAGCTTGCCAAACTTTTGATTTGGTATGATTATTTATAAAAATATAAATAAACCAGAGGGTAGAAGGTATGTATATATATGTATGTATATTGAGGTAGTGTGTATGTAGATAAATATAAATTTGTGTATTTGCCTAAAAATAAGTATATAGATTAGTCACATGAATATATACGTAATGTAGGACTCCTCCTCAAATATCACAGAAAGTGTAACCTAAGCAAGAGTGAGTAGTATTGAGTACTTGTACTTGTGTAAACAGTATAGGACCATACAACTGATACCACAAAAAAACTAGAAAGTATAATATTGTCGTTTGAAATATTAATATGTGCTTATGAAGCTATATGTGTGAAAGTAATTATTTGGAATCCTGTTTAGCGAAAATTGGAAATAACAATAAACAAAAACTACAATCCAACTTGGAATTGGAATTTATAAAAATACATGAAAACATTTTTTATGCTGCCTCTGACATTGTACTACGCTTCTCGAAGATACCAAACCTTCACGTATCACAGACACACGATTTGTAATTATTGTGCATGCATTTACAAAATACAACCTCTTAAATAATTTAAAATCATGTGGCTGATCTCTAATACTTAGTTATGAGAATCTTTGTCCACGGAAAGACTTACTTATGAGAATATGTGTGCTCAGAAAGACTTATTTTTGAGAATGTGTGTGTTTAGACAGACCTAGTTATGAGAATTTGTATGATCATAAAGACTTAGTTATGATAATCTGTGTGATCATAAAGACATAGTTATGAGAATATGTGTGCTCAGAAAGACTTAGTTTTGATAATCTGTGTGATCATACATGATTTTCTAACTAGGAAAAACATACATGGACATCTAACGAGACAAAACACACTCCTGGACAGATTGGCAAAATTTGGTGTGTTTCAAAATTTACAGTATTAAATTTTTAAACAACCTGTCTGAGTCTGCTCGTTTTTTTTTCGTCGAGCAGATTTTTGTAGTTTTAGAATTTATATTTTCAATTGGCTAATCAATAACCCTTTCTATAGCATTAGGGAATTTTTGGAAACCACTGCGAATATAGAATTTAAGTAATCATTAGGCTACATGACTACATATTTTGGTATGTTATTTATATTTTTAATTATTTACTTGTAGTTTTAACACCTTTGTACTTAACTTAATATAACATATTTATGCATGTAACTCTCTTATGAGGGAGACGAAGGTAGTTGGACATTTGAAATCATTACGTGAAAATTACCAATCACGACGTTTAGATTTGGTAAAACTCAAACCTTTTTCAAGTGCTAAAAACTAAATTACATCTACACAAACATATAATAAAACTACGTTATTAAACTAATCTACTTTAATAATTATCTACATTTTAACCTAGATCATAGAATGGGGTACAACAGAATAAACTTATACTAAATGTAAAAATGTTAACAGGGTTAAATTAATATGACCAATTAGGTGCTGCCCAGGTCACGATATCAACGAAAAATGTTAAAACACAAATAAATTAATATTGAAATCAGACTGAAATAAGATTACATTAACTACTCATAAATAAAATAAATATATGGTACCTGAAAAACAATATTAATTCAAAATAACATTAAACATGCACACAAAAATGATATATGTAACTCGGAAGGACTGAAAATACTATCCAATCTAATTAACTATTAAAATTACATTTTAACCTGAAAAGACAACAATTATTAGGAATAAAACAATACAATAAACAAAGTTGTTGTATACAATGTATACGGGTCGTAAGACTTCATCATATTACAAAAATGATGAAGTCTTACGACCCGCAGTGACGATGGCGTCTAGACGTCCCAGGCACGAAGCGAGGACAATACATCCAAAGCGCAGTGTTTACGAAGTTCCCTCCAAGGTGATAAAACAAACATACACACTACACTTCACAAGAACCATCCACAGACTGACGTGGTCAAGGACGTACGCTCCGAGATCGCCAGGTGACTCAGGTATGGGGACGGGGACGTAGCCTCATAGGGTGATTCATTGTTGTATGTGCAAGTGGTGTAGGATTCTGGTTAGATGATGTCATGATTGTACTGAACTTTTTATCGAGTGTGTTTTTAAGTAAAGGAACCCACATCGGTCTAACTTCTATGCTACTTTGACTAATTACTTGTTCATTATTTAGTTTCATAAAGGCACCTTCGATGAATTTACGTTTAAAAAAATGTGGTTCCCTGTGAAGTATTTTAGTGTTATCCGAGTTAAATCTGTGTTCATTGTTCCAGGCATGTTCAGCTAATTTTTTTAATGTGTTGTGTTCTTTTAGCCTAACTTCCAGTTGTCTTTTTGTTTCCCCTATGTATTTTTCATTGCATTCACAAGTAATACAATATACTACATTTTTGGAGGATTGCTTCTCATTCTTTGGTTTAGTTTTAGTTAAAGACTGTCTTAATGTGTTTTGTGTGTTGAATGATGTTCTGATTTTGTATTTCCTGGCTATGCGTCTGATTTTTTTCTGACAGGTTAGGCGTATATGGAATGGACATGAATGCTTTAGGCATTTCTGTGTCAGTGGGTGTTTATTTGCATTTTCTTATTTGTTTGCATTTATTTATGAGAGACTGAGGGTAGCCATTGTTAATTAGATCTTTGGAAACATTTTTTAGTTCATTATCTAATTTAGTTTTGACTGAGCATATGGCTCTGGCCCTATCAAAGAGAGAGACAGGCTACACCTTCTTTAACAGTTTGTGGGTGGTTAAAATTGAAATTGAGGTATTTGCCTGTGTGAGTTTGTTTTCTGTACACTGATGTTTTAAGGCCATGTTTTGTTTTTTCTATATTTACATCCAAAAATTATAATTTATTGATTACTTATTTTTCTATGGTGAATTTAATGGTGGGTTAAACCTTTTTCAAATGTTTTAAAAATTCTTCTAAATTTACTTCACCGTGACTGTAGCAGACAAATGTGTCGTCCACGTACCGAAGCCAAACCAATTTTGAGATTTGAGGAAGCAATAGCTTGTTCCTCAAACTTTTCAACGTAGATATTGGTGAAAATAGCTGATAGTGGGGAACCCATTGTCATACCATCATCTTGGTGGTATATTTTACCATATATATTCTATTTCAAAGTGATTAAATTCAGTACAAAGCTGTAAAAGTTCCATTATTATGTTTATGGGCAGTTTGGTACGTTCTGAAAGTTTAGTGTCTTGGTTAGGCCTGTTTTCGATTATTTCTTTTACCTGAATATTAGTGAACAAGTTAACTACATCAAAACTGACAAGAATGTCATTATTATTTATGGTCATGGTTTTTATCATTTCAGTGAATTCTTTTGAACTCTTTACGTGTGATGTTGTGTTGTTAGCCAAAGGAGTAATTATGAGAAGGAGAAACTTTCATAATTCACGGGCAGGAGAGTCTCTGGAGCTGACAATAGGTCGTAAGGGAATGTTAGGTTTGTAAATTTTGGGTAAGCCATAGATTTGTGGTGTTTTGGAGTGATGTGGTGTTACATTATGGAAACGTCGTGATTGGTAATTTTCACGTAATGATGGCAAATGTCCAACTACCTTTGTCTCCCTCATCTGATACTCCATCATTAACATTCAAAAACAAAGTTAACTCTATTAGTTTCAACATAAACATTGTCTATGCCTAATTCATGTGACTATGATATCTGGCAATAAAGTTCTTGTTTATTTATTCATAAAGTGAAGCGTAACAGATGTTAACAAAAACTATGCAATCTCAATACATTAATATGCTGCTGAAATAAGGTTATCGTGTTTAACAGTGTTTAGGGTCATCTTGTTGTATGTTTATATATTCAAAGTCATAAAGCTTGAATGAGCTATGACAAAGACAGCTATTTTACATCGTAGGGATGTGCAGTTGAGATCTTACGTACACTACAAGAAAACAAGTTATCAATAGCATTTAGCGTTTTTTAGTCCGTACAATAATAAGAATAACTTTGATATAAGATAATTGAAGCTACATACTGATTCTATTTGGTATTTTTACAGGAAACTATCCTTTGCCGTTGGGAAGTCAAATATTGATAACTCTCCATGGTTGGTATCCTGTATGGTTTCCAGAACCCCAAAATTTTATGCCAGAGAGACTCCTGAATTCAACAGAAGCTGAACGAAATTTTTACCTTTTAGTGGAGGACCTCGCAGCTTTTCTAGTACATTTACATTAGTAATTTCTAACTGAAGGATAATCAGGTTGTTAGTGTGAGTGGTCTTTTCCGAGCAACGTACTTCTTAATCTAATTTTAAATTCCAAATACATGTAATGACAAATTTACTAACGTTTTCCAGGAAATAATGAGTAATAGCTGTTATAAATTACTTTCACACAAGGTAAACTTTTATTTACGATTTCTAGTAAATTGTTAATCTTTAAGAGATATAATGTATATTGATATTGAATCTTCTAGGTATTATTGGTAAAATTCCTATTTAAGACCCCCTTGAAAATAATAAGAGTTAGTAAGTTTTTTAAAAGTATAACGTATAATTTTACAGTTTATATTTATTATCAGAAAAAAGTAAATTTTTTAAACAGTAAGAAAAACATCACACGTACAAGGGTTCAAGTATGCGGATATAATATATTCACAGAGTTGATTTAGAATGTTGTTAAAAAATGTGTCGTAAGATTTAACTAACTGTAAGATTTGTATCATAGTATACTAACCGAAACATGGCATCATTTATCTTAAATAAAAGGAAAATTAAGTAGTTAGTATATCTTTTCATATATTTAAGTCACTTCTTAACTATTCTGGTTACAATGATTTGATTTGTGAGATTGATTAGTTTGGTTACTGCATATATTTTTTAACGATTAAGTAAATAATTTGCTTTGTGTGTAATGAGCTATTCAATATGTAATAAGGACTGGTAGGGCTATTGTAAAAGAAAAATGTTAAAAGTGGCTTCAAGGAAAAAATTCACGTATACATCAATACTGTATTTGTATTATTAAATGGATTCCCATTATTCCCGTTCACCCCTACAGATCATCCCTCTGATCAATGAAAACGGCGTAATAAACTCTCAAGTGTTGAGATCAAAACAAAGAACACTCGCAAAATGGAGCTGTACTGGTCAAGTGTGAGTCCATTGAAACGGTCCAGTCGAGTGTGTGTCCACTGTCCGTGTGTCCACTGTCCGTGTGTCCACTGACCATGTGTCCACTGTCCATGTGTCCGCTGTCCATGTGTCCACTGTCCATGTGTCCACTGCCCATGTGTCCAATGTCCATGTGTCCATTGTCCTTCGGTCCACTGTCCTTTTGTCCACTGTGCATGTGTTCACTACACATGTGTCCACTGCTCATGTGTCCACTGCCATGTGTCCACTGTCCATGTGTCCACTTTCCATGTGTCTACTGTCCATGTGTCCACTTCTCATGCGTCCACTTTCCATGTGACCACTGTCCATCTGTCCACTGTGCATGTGTTCACTGCCATGTGTCCACTACCCATGTGTCCACTACTCATGTGTCCACTGTCCATGTGTCCACTGCCACGTGTCCACTGTCCATGTATCCACTGTCCATTTGTCCTCTGTCTGTGTGTCCACTGTCCATTTGTCCACTGCTCATGTGTCCACTGCCATGTGTCCACTGTCCGTGTGTCCACTATCCATGTGTCCACTGTCCATGTGTCTACTGTCCATGTGTCCACTTCTCATGTGTCAACTTTCCATTTGTCCACTGTCCATGTGTCCACTGGCCATATGTACACTGTCCCTGTGTCCACTGTCCATGTGTCCACTGTCCATGTATCCACTGTCCATGTGTCTAATATCCATGTGTCCACTGTCAATGTGTCCACTGTCCATGTGTCCACTGCCCATGTGTCCACTGTCCATGTGTCCACTGTCAATGTGTCTACTGTCCATGTGTCCACTGTCCATGTGACCACTACCCATGTGTCCACTGCTCATTGTGTCCACTGTCCATGTGTCCAATGTCCATGTGTCCACTGCTCATGTATCCACTGCCAATTTGTCCACTGCTCATGTGTCCACTGTCCATGTGTCCACTGCTCATGTGTCCACTGCTCATGTGTCCACTGCTCGTGTGTTCACTACTCATGTGTCCACTGCTCAAGTGTCCACTGTCCATGTGTCCACTGCTCAAGTTTTCACTACCCATGTGTCCACTGCTTATGTGTCCACTGCTCATGTGTCCACTGCTCATGTGTCTACTGCTCATGTGTCCACTGTCCATGTGTCCACTGCTCATGTGTCCACTGTCCATGTGTCCACTGTCCATGTGTCCACTGTCCATGCTTCCACTGTCCATGTGTCCACTGTGCATTTGTCCACTGTCCACTGATCATGTGTCTACTGTTTATGTGTCAACTGAAAATGTGTCTACCGCTCATTTGTCCACTGTCTATGTGTCCACTGTCCATGTGTTAACTGCCATGTGTCCACTACTCATGTGTCCACTGTCCATGTGTCCACTGCTCATGTGTCCACTGTCCATTTGTCCACTGTCCACTACTCATGAGTCCACTGTCCATGTGTCCACTTTCCATGTGTCCACTGTCCATTTGTCCACTGTCCACTACTCATGAGTCCACTGTCCATGTGTCCACTGTCCATGTGTCCACCACTCATATGTCCACTGTCCACTGTCTATGTGTCCACTGTCCATGTGTCCACTGTCCATGTGTCCACTGTCCATGTGTCCACTGTCTTGTGTCTACTACCCATGTGTCCACTGCTCATGTGTCCACTGCTTATGTGTCCACTGCTCATGGGTCCACTGCTCACGTGTCCACTGTCTATGTGTCCACTGTTCATGTGTCTACTGTCCATGTGTCCACTGCTCATGTGTCCACTGCTCATGGGCTCACTGCTCATGCGTCCACTGTCCTTGTGACCACTGTCCATGTGTCCACTCTCCATGTGTTTACTGCCATGTGTCCACTACCCATGTGTCCACTACTCATGTGTCTACTGTTCATGTGTCCACTGCTCATGTGTCCACTGCCATGTGTCCACTGTCCATGTGTCCACTGCTCATGTGTCCACTGTCCATGTGTCCACTGTCCATGTGTCCACTGCCATGTGTCCACTGTCCATGTGTCCACTGTCTATGTGTCCACTGTCCATTTGTCCACTGTCTGTTTGTCCACTGTCCATTTGTCCACTGCTCATGTGTCCACTGCCATGTGTCCACTGTCCGTGTGTCCACTTTCCATGTGTCCACTGTCCTTGTGTTCACTGTCCATGTGTTCACTGCCATGTGTCCACTACCCATGTGTCCACTACCTATGTGTCCACTGCTCATGTGTCCACTGCTCATGTGACCACTGCCATGTGTCCACTGCCATGTGTCCACTACCCATGTGTCCACTGTCCATGTGTCCACTGCTTATGTGTCCACTGCCATGTGTCCACTGCTCATGTGTCCACTGTCCATATGTCTACTGCTCATGTGTCCACTGCCATGTGTGCACTGTTCTTGTGTCCTTTGTCCATTCAGCAGCAAACGATTAAGGGCCATTTATAACTAACTTTCCTCTTAATTAACTGTACAATATGGGGAAAGGTAAAAGTTGCAAATCCTTCAGTACATTCCATGAAATGAATAAATGGATTTGTAGGTTGATAATAATAATTTGTGAAAAGTATTTATCGTTGTGCATTTATTTAACTGTCAATGTAGCTAATTTTAATTACAAGATTACCTTTCTCTGCCACAAAAATCTATTTACGGCAAAGTTGCTACCGTAAACAAAGACGTACATTACAATCATTTGTGTGTAAATATTAATAATGTATATTGCTTTACATAATTTGGAGGGAACGAGTGATTTAATGTGACTAGTTAATCTGTAAAGAGCATAATTTCTGAGTCTAGGTTAGTCATAGGCTTAGAAAAGGTAAATAAAAATATTTAAAAAATTTCAGTCTATTCTAAATATATGCATTGAATACTGTAGTTAATTCATCAAGGATAGAATCTGGCCATGATACAATGAGATAACTGTTGAGAGAAAACTTAGTTGTTAGCCAAACAGGGCTGATACTGTCTTTAACAACAAACCGTGCAAAATATAAGCACTGTTTCTTACGATAGTTAACACAATGATTTATTGGTGAGCCACCTTATATCAGGTAATGTAACGAGAATCATGATCATAAAATTTAATAAAATTTATAGAATTTCTTTATCATTTTTATCATATTCACACAAAATACATTTGTTTGAAGTTACATAAATACAAGCAATACCACATTCCAAAGAACAATTTCATACATTCAAGAGTGTATCCATTCATTAATAACACTAACGAACTAAATAAAAATAAGTAGTTTGTGAGATTGTCGAACATTAAATTACGTTAGTTAACATTTTTGTTTATTAGTAATCCTAATAAACAGGTTTTTTTTACAGTAGTTTTTCTTTGGGACGGGGGAGAGGAGGGGTTAATATACAAATGTCACTGTTAGAATCAAATGTGCTAATATAAAGTAATACATTCATATAAAATAATATGGATAACCATTATTGATTTGTTTTAATTGTTTGAGTTAGGAAATACATATGCAAGTGTTATCTCTATCGTAAGGATTAATATAAAATGCTCGGTGTTTCATTTACAACCAAATAAAGAGAGGTCAATGTGGTTGCCAAATTTATTTCTAGGTGTATGAAAATCTACTGAGGATAGACACTAGTAGTAGGGTTTTGGGGCTTCAAACTAGTCCCATGATGAGTTTTTAGTCCAATGATGACCGAGGGTGGGGGTCCAGGTCACGTGACCTTAACGAGTTTTTAATGAGGTTCTAATGACCTTAACGAGGTTCTAATTGACCTTAACGATGTTCTAATGATCTTAACGAGTTTTTAATTGACATTTATGAGTTTTTAATTGACCTTAACGAGGTTCTAATTGACCTTAACGAGTTTTCAATGAGGTTCTAATTGACCTTAACGAGTTTTTAATGAGGTTCTAATGACCTTAACGAGGTTCTAATTGACCTTAACGAGTTTTCAATGAGGTTCTAATTGACCTTAACGAGTTTTTAATGAGGTTCTAATGACCTTAACGAGGTTCTAATTGACCTTAACGATGTTCTAATGATCTTAACGAGTTTTTAACGAGGTTCTAATTGACCTTAACGAGTTTTCAATGAGGTTCTAATTGACCTTAACGAGGTTCTAATTGACCTTAACGAGTTTTTAATGAGGTTCTAATTGACCTTAACGAGGTTCTAATTGACCTTAACGATGTTCTAATGATCTTAACGAGTTTTTAATTGACATTTATGAGTTTTTAATTGACCTTAACGAGGTTCTAATTGACCTTAACGAGTTTTCAATGAGGTTCTAATTGACCTTAACGAGTTTTTAATGAGGTTCTAATGACCTTAAAGAGGTTCTAATTGACCTTAACTATGTTCTAATGATCTTAAAGAGTTTCTAATGAGGTTCTAATTGACCTTAACGAGGTTCTAATTGACCTTAACGAGTTTTTAATGAGGTTCTAATTGACCTTAACGAGGTTCTAATTGACCTTAACGAGTTTTTAATGAGGTTCTAATGACCTTAACGAGGTTCTAATGAGGTTCTAATGACCTTAACGAGTTTTTAATGAGGTTCTAATTGACCTTAATGACTTTTTAATTGACTTTAACGAGTTTTTAATTGACCTTAATGACTTTTTAATTGACCTTAACGAGTTTTTAATTGACCTTAATGAGTTTTTAATTGACCTTAACGAGTTTTTAATTGACCTTAATGAGTTTTTAATTGACCTTAATGCGTTTTTAATTGGCGCTAATGGGATTGGGTGGGGGTGGTCATGTGACCACCCCGAGCTCTGATTGATGACGTCATCCAATATGGCGGCCTTTCCCTCGGGTACTTCCGGTCCACTTCCGGGCTACTTCCGGTTCCACTTCCGGTTCACTTCCGGTTCCACTTCCGGTTCCACTTCCGGTTCACTTCCGGTCTACTTCCGGTTCACTTCCGTTTCTACTTCCGGTCCACTTCCAGTACCCATCCGACTAACATCCTACCAAGTCAGAACTGACCTCCAGACAGTCCGGCCCCTCCAAATTCCCACGTTATACTATATAAAATACACTCTTAACCTAACTCTTACCACGTAATACTATATAAAATACACTCTGTTATACTATAACAAATGTAATATGCCATATACTCTATGTGGCTTCCTTCGTACGCTCTTAGCCTACGATGCATGCGCGAGGAATTGCTACATGAAACAGCTCTGCATTTGCACAGAGTGCAATCGCTACCAGCACTCCCAGCAGCAATTTATTTGATTTTGATTGACCTTAATCGATTTTTAATGGGCTTTGATTTGATTTTGATTGACCTTAATAAATTTTTAATGGGCTTTGATTTGATTTTGATTGACTGATTTGATTTTGATTGACCTTAATCGATTTTTAATGGGCTTTGATTTGATTTTGATTGACCTTAATAAATTTTTAATGGGCTTTGATTTGATTTTGATTGACTTTGATTTGATTTTGATTGACCTTAATCGATTTTTCATGGGCTTTGATTGACTTTGATTGACTTTGATTTGATTTTGATGGTGGCGGCCACCTGCCGGATCCAAACGTTATTGATTGTTTCGGAGAGTGGGGAAGCCACCTGCCGGATCAAAGATGTCGGCGCCCAGTCCTGTCAACCTAGCGGGAATTTTCCCTCCCAAAATTTCCCTCAAATCCCCAAATTTCCCTAAAATTCCCTTCTTATACTATATAAAATACACTATTAGCCTTGTTATACTATATAAAATGCATTATTTTCTCTTACACTCTATAGTAAATCTATACTCCGATTGGTCCATTTTTTGTGACGTCATGCAAGATGGCGGCGCCCATGTTTCCCACCAAATTTTTTAACCTCACTTTTCCCACATTTCCCTCCAAATTCCCTTGTTATACTGTATAAAATACACTCTGTTATACTATAACAAATGTAACATTTCATTTACTCTATGCGGCTTCCTTCGTACGCTCTTAGCCTACGATGCATGTGTGAGGAATTTTCACATGAAACAGCTGTGCGCTGCTACCAGCGCTCAAAGCCTTGCTCGGTCGTAGCATACATGGTCTTATAAAACTTCTTTCAGAATAAATTGTATATACTTTATTACATATTTAGTTATGTTTAATAGCTTAGGACATCCTATCAGGTTGTTTCAAATCATTATTAGTAATAAATGAGAATTATATGTTGACTTGTGTAAGGTTTCCTTAGCGTATCTAGGACAAACTAGATGATGTGGAACCCGAACCACTTGTTACTGACAAACTAGGACACTCTAGTGAGGTCCTGCGATTAGCACTACTAGTGGTCAGCTTATATATCGTACTATCTTAAACGTTATTTCTCTCTATACATGTAACCATTAACTACCAGATCTTTAGCTTACCAAACATATCATATTTCATCTTTATAATTAAGGTTCAACAATACCGAACCTACTTCACATAGCTTGATGATAAATAAAAGCAGCACTCAACTGCTCCTTACACTGAATGAGTAAAAAACCAGTCTGGTGACATTGTAGAGGCTGAACCCGTGCGAACTCGATCTGTGAGTAGATTGTCAACCTACCGACATAATATTGATTACTTGCTTCAGCTCAGGAGAGTGACCTTGAAACATGTAAGTTCTCACTTTCCCGTTGTTCTGTAGACACATGTTCTGAACCCATTTAGCATAAGTCTGCTGTTTTAGATTGTTCTACATGAAGTTTGTCTCGGGTGTTATGTGTAATATAGCAAAATACATAAACACTTAGCTTTACACAAGAAATCCATCAGTTTGATAGGAATTATCGTACTATATATCCTTGTGTAGGCTTTCTTGATTCTCCTTATATAACTCTAATTACAAGATTTTTTTTAAAGCTCTTTCCATTCTTCTCATATCCAACAAAAGTGTAGCTAAACCAACAACGTACGTACTAGACTACTTGTTATATCTGTAATTACAAGACCACACAACGAAAACAATTGTGTACATAGACATTGACCGGTAGAATGTTAGTTAAAAAGCCCCTGAAGGAACGTCAACCTCCTCTACCATCTCAGGGGTCACTACTTTTGAGGCTCACTCATATTAACGTTTATATTTATCTAAGTTTTGGAAATGTTGAGTGATGTACCTCGGGTCGAGGCTCCCAACAGGCCTAGGCCAAATAAACCTGTTGGTACGGAGACCCTATCTAGCAATAATAAACGTGTCTCTCACTCTATGTTTGAAATTAAGTTAGCACTAAGCAAGACAGGTTAGGTGACGCAAGAGTTTAGTTCAAGTTGAGGAAAGCGATTGGAAGGTTACAAAATACCACAGTTGATGCAATTGAAAAAATCAATCTTATCTATCATTTCAACCATTCATGGGTTACGGATCGTCAGGTCACTCCAGAGCCCACATATACACACATCCAAATACACGTACCGTACGAGGGCCCGGACTGCGACTCAAGGTCTTACGGAGTTTAACCCAGCCCCAAGTTGCAGGACCGCCTCAGGACTTATGCGTTTTACGGCTGCCCTAGAGAACAGTCGGGCTTTTTTTTTTATTGAATTTGGGCCGCCCTCACCTCAACGTTACGGTTATTGCACTCTGTGCAAATACACACTGGAGTACGGACCATTAGACCACCCCAGAGCCCACACACCATGGAACTACAGATTACGAGACCGTAGTATCACACATAGAAACGACAGGCTCATGTTGAATTTCCCCAAGAACACACAACAATGTTATTAATTAGGAAACAGGTACTTACATCCCATCCAATTACGTCACACCAAACAGTCTGCAGATAAAATTGTAAAATAACATTCAGAGCTAGACACACGTTTGCGATTACTAGGAAAACCTACATTTATTGTTTATAACAAACACTTTTTGAAAACAGACTATTTTCAAGCTAAAGATTTACTATTTAAAACAAACTTTTTTTGTAAGTCTGTTATTGTTTAATATTTTTGTATCTGTATTTTATATCGTGCCATTGATAGTACATGTGTTGTAGTATGCAACTATTTGAAACAGTAACAGTTAAAACCTTATTAGGAGTCGTTAAATTTTAAAACTTAAGTCTATAAATGCTTCTTTCTACAATTGGAAGTTATTATAGTCTTTAATAATCCGCGCTACTTTAAGTTCTTCTAATATTGTAATAATCTCACTGTCATGGTCAGTGTTTCCCGCCTTTTTTGAGGCAATCAACAAACGCAACCTGTCTACTAATTGATTAGGATCGTCCCAGCTCGAGTAATTAACCTTCGAAAATTTTAAAACATCCTTGTATACTTGTCTCCTTACTTCATCCATTTCATTTCCATCGTCTGAACTACTATCAAAGTAATCTTGCTCATTTGAACTATACGTCTCCCCACCCTTAACTGCATTAAGTGAATTGTTTTCAATCTCATCCACGTGATACCTACCTAATTTTACAGGTAACCTATCTGGAGTTTTTGAACGTTTCCTAGGACGAAAAGTACTGTCTACTGGATTATTTACATACATTGTACTACTTTCCTCACTTATTGGTGTTAAACCGTTAATTAAAGGTTTAATAATGTTTTTATACTTAAGACCCCTGCTTCCTTTCACCATTCCATTATTAGGATTTATATAGGATTTTGTTTGCAGCAACATTTTCCTGTACGAATCCAAATCTCCATCTCTATAGTCTTTAATTGATGTTTTTATGGGTATCCTCATAAAAACTAACTCGAATAGATCAGATGACCCTGGATATACCTTACCGTCAATCAAGATGTTATTTCCTTCAAATTTAACTGACTGTGTACCCATTTTAAATTGTTCGCTTCCTTTATCGTAAGTGATCCCATAAGTATGGTCAGCTGCACCATTCAAGTTTTTTATACTAAACTGTAACCATGACATTAGATCCCTCCCAACTTCACTATGTGCATCGTTACCTTGAATTGAGGACATTTTTAAGGCTTCAGCTTTCTCAGCTACAGTGGAAGCCAAAGCTGATACAAGATCTTGTTCATTCGAATTCATGTTTAAAAATGATAAAGAATTTAGAAAACAACTCTATTTATAGTCTGGGTTGGGCTAACTTAGGTTATAGCAACACAGGTGAACCTGGGTTAACCTTACGCGGGTTAATAAAACCCGGGTTAACACAACGTGGGTTAATAAAAACCCGGGTTAACACAACGCGGGTTAATAAAACCCGGGTTAACACAACGTGGGTTAATAAAACCCGGGTTAACACAACGTGGGTTAATAAAACGGCCGTTTTATTAACCCACGTTGTGTTAACCCGGGTTTTATTAACCCACGTTGTGTTAACCCGGGTTTTATTAACCCGCGTTGTGTTAACCCGGGTTTTTATTAACCCACGTTGTGTTAACCCGGATTTTATTAACCCGCGTAAGGTTAACCCAGGTTCACCTGTGTTGCTATAACCTAAGTTAGCCCAACCCAGACTATAAATAGAGTTGTTTTCTAAATTCTTTATCATTTTTAAACATGAATTCGAATGAACAAGATCTTGTATCAGCTTTGGCTTCCACTGTAGCTGAGAAAGCTGAAGCCTTAAAAATGTCCTCAATTCAAGGTAACGATGCACATAGTGAAGTTGGGAGGGATCTAATGTCATGGTTACAGTTTAGTATAAAAAACTTGAATGGTGAAGCTGACCATACTTATGGGATCACTTACGATAAAGGAAGCGAACAATTTAAAATGGGTACACAGTCAGTTAAATTTGAAGGAAATAACATCTTGATTGACGGTAAGGTATATCCAGGGTCATCTGATCTATTCGAGTTAGTTTTTATGAGGATACCCATAAAAACATCAATTAAAGACTATAGAGATGGAGATTAGGATTCGTACAGGAAAATGTTGCTGCAAACAAAATCCTATATAAATCCTAATAATGGAATGGTGAAAGGAAGCAGGGGTCTTAAGTATAAAAACATTATTAAACCTTTAATTAACGGTTTAACACCAATAAGTGAGGAAAGTAGTACAATGTATGTAAATAATCCAGTAGACAGTACTTTTCGTCCTAGGAAACGTTCAAAAACTCCAGATAGGTTACCTGTAAAATTAGGTAGGTATCACGTGGATGAGATTGAAAACAATTCACTTAATGCAGTTAAGGGTGGGGAGACGTATAGTTCAAATGAGCAAGATTACTTTGATAGTAGTTCAGACGATGGAAATGAAATGGATGAAGTAAGGAGACAAGTATACAAGGATGTTTTAAAATTTTCGAAGGTTAATTACTCGAGCTGGGACGATCCTAATCAATTAGTAGACAGGTTGCGTTTGTTGATTGCCTCAAAAAAGGCGGGAAACACTGACCATGACAGTGAGATTATTACAATATTAGAAGAACTTAAAGTAGCGCGGATTATTAAAGACTATAATAACTTCCAATTGTAGAAAGAAGCATTTATAGACTTAAGTTTTAAAATTTAACGACTCCTAATAAGGTTTTAACTGTTACTGTTTCAAATAGTTGCATACTACAACACATGTACTATCAATGGCACGATATAAAATACAGATACAAAAATATTAAACAATAACAGACTTACAAAAAAAGTTTGTTTTAAATAGTAAATCTTTAGCTTGAAAATAGTCTGTTTTCAAAAAGTGTTTGTTATAAACAATAAATGTAGGTTTTCCTAGTAATCGCAAACGTGTGTCTAGCTCTGAATGTTATTTTACAATTTTATCTGCAGACTGTTTGGTGTGACGTAATTGGATGGGATGTAAGTACCTGTTTCCTAATTAATAACATTGTTGTGTGTTCTTGGGGAAATTCAACATGAGCCTGTCGTTTCTATGTGTGATACTACGGTCTCGTAATCTGTAGTTCCATGGTGTGTGGGCTCTGGGGTGGTCTAATGGTCCGTACTCCAGTGTGTATTTGCACAGAGTGCAATAACCGTAACGTTGAGGTGAGGGCGGCCCAAATTCAATAAAAAAAAAAGCCCGACTGTTCTCTAGGGCAGCCGTAAAACGCATAAGTCCTGAGGCGGTCCTGCAACTTGGGGCTGGGTTAAACTCCGTAAGACCTTGAGTCGCAGTCCGGGCCCTCGTACGGTACGTGTATTTGGATGTGTGTATATGTGGGCTCTGGAGTGACCTGACGATCCGTAACCCATGAATGGTTGAAATGATAGATAAGATTGATTTTTTCAATTGCATCAACTGTGGTATTTTGTAACCTTCCAATCGCTTTCCTCAACTTGAACTAAACTCTTGCGTCACCTAACCTGTCTTGCTTAGTGCTAACTTAATTTCAAACATAGAGTGAGAGACACGTTTATTATTGCTAGATAGGGTCTCCGTACCAACAGGTTTATTTGGCCTAGGCCTGTTGGGAGCCTCGACCCGAGGTACATCACTCAACATTTCCAAAACTTAGATAAATATAAACGTTAATATGAGTGAGCCTCAAAAGTAGTGACCCCTGAGATGGTAGAGGAGGTTGACGTTCCTTCAGGGGCTTTTTAACTAACATTCTACCGGTCAATGTCTATTTACACAATTGTTTTCGTTGTGTGGTCTTGTAATTACAGATATAACAAGTAGTCTAGTACGTACGTTGTTGGTTTAGCTACACTTTTGTTGGATATGAGAAGCATGGAAAGAGCTTTAAAAAAAAATCTTGTAATTAGAGTTATATAAGGAGAATCAAGAAAGCCTACACAAGGATATATAGTACGATAATTCCTATCAAACTGATGGATTTCTTGTGTAAAGCTAAGTGTTTATGTATTTTGCTATATTACACATAACACCCGAGACAAACTTCATGTAGAACAATCTAAAACAGCAGACTTATGCTAAATGGGTTCAGAACATGTGTCTACAAAACAACGGGAAAGTGAGAACTTACATGTTTCAAGGTCACTCTCCTGAGCTGAAGCAAGTAATCAATATTATGTCGGTAGGTTGACAATCTACTCACAGATCGAGTTCGCACGGGTTCAGCCTCTACAATGTCACCAGACTGGTTTTTTACTCATTCAGTGTAAGGAGTAGTTGAGTGCTGCTTTTATTTATCATCAAGCTATGTGAAGTAGGTTCGGTATTGTTGAACCTTAATTATAAAGATGAAATATGATATGTTTGGTAAGCTAAAGATCTGGTAGTTAATGGTTACATGTATAGAGAGAAATAACGTTTAAGATAGTACGATATATAAGCTGACCACTAGTAGTGCTAATCGCAGGACCTCACTAGAGTGTCCTAGTTTGTCAGTAACAAGTGGTTCGGGTTCCACATCATCTAGTTTGTCCTAGATACGCTAAGGAAACCTTACACAAGTCAACATATAATTCTCATTTATTACTAATAATGATTTGAAACAACCTGATAGGATGTCCTAGGCTATTAAACATAACTAAATATGTAATAAAGTATATACAATTCATTCTGAAAGAAGTTTTATAAGACCATGTATGCTACGACCGAGCAAGGCTTTGAGCGCTGGTAGCAGCGCACAGCTGTTTCATGTGAAAATTCCTCACACATGCATCGTAGGCTAAGAGCATACGAAGGAAGCCGCATAGAGTAAATGAAATGTTACATTTGTTATAGTATAACAGAGTGTATTTTATATAGTATAACAAGGGAATTTGGAGGGAAATGTGGGAAAAGTGAGGTTAAAAAATTTGGTGGGAAACATGGGCGCCGCCATCTTGCATGACGTCACAAAAAATGGACCAATCGGAGTATAGATTTACTATAGAGTGTAAGAGAAAATAATGCATTTTATATAGTATAACAAGGCTAATAGTGTATTTTATATAGTATAAGAAGGGAATTTTAGGGAAATTTGGGGATTTGAGGGAAATTTTGGGAGGGAAAATTCCCGCTAGGTTGGCAGGACTGGGCGCTGACATCTTTGATCCGGCAGGTGGCTTCCCCACTCTCCGAAACAATCAATAACGTTTGGATCCGGCAGGTGGCCGCCACCATCAAAATCAAATCAAAGTCAATCAAAGTCAATCAAAGCCCATGAAAAATCGATTAAGGTCAATCAAAATCAAATCAAAGTCAATCAAAATCAAATCAAAGCCCATTAAAAATTTATTAAGGTCAATCAAAATCAAATCAAAGCCCATTAAAAATCGATTAAGGTCAATCAAAATCAAATCAGTCAATCAAAATCAAATCAAAGCCCGTTAAAAATTTATTAAGGTCAATCAAAATCAAATCAAAGCCCATTAAAAATCGATTAAGGTCAATCAAAATCAAATAAATTGCTGCTGGGAGTGCTGGTAGCGATTGCACTCTGTGCAAATGCAGAGCTGTTTCATGTAGCAATTCCTCGCGCATGCATCGTAGGCTAAGAGCGTACGAAGGAAGCCACATAGAGTATATGGCATATTACATTTGTTATAGTATAACAGAGTGTATTTTATATAGTATTACGTGGTAAGAGTTAGGTTAAGAGTGTATTTTATATAGTATAACGTGGGAATTTGGAGGGGCCGGACTGTCTGGAGGTCAGTTCTGACTTGGTAGGATGTTAGTCGGATGGGTACTGGAAGTGGACCGGAAGTAGAAACGGAAGTGAACCGGAAGTAGACCGGAAGTGAACCGGAAGTGGAACCGGAAGTGGAACCGGAAGTGAACCGGAAGTGGAACCGGAAGTAGCCCGGAAGTGGACCGGAAGTACCCGAGGGAAAGGCCGCCATATTGGATGACGTCATCAATCAGAGCTCGGGGTGGTCACATGACCACCCCCACCCAATCCCATTAGCGCCAATTAAAAACGCATTAAGGTCAATTAAAAACTCATTAAGGTCAATTAAAAACTCGTTAAGGTCAATTAAAAACTCATTAAGGTCAATTAAAAACTCGTTAAGGTCAATTAAAAAGTCATTAAGGTCAATTAGAACCTCATTAAAAACTCGTTAAGGTCATTAGAACCTCATTAGAACCTCGTTAAGGTCATTAGAACCTCATTAAAAACTCGTTAAGGTCAATTAGAACCTCGTTAAGGTCAATTAGAACCTCATTGAAAACTCGTTAAGGTCAATTAGAACCTCGTTAAAAACTCGTTAAGATCATTAGAACATCGTTAAGGTCAATTAGAACCTCGTTAAGGTCATTAGAACCTCATTAAAAACTCGTTAAGGTCAATTAGAACCTCATTGAAAACTCGTTAAGGTCAATTAGAACCTAGTTAAGGTCATTAGAACCTCATTAAAAACTCGTTAAGGTCAATTAGAACCTCATTGAAAACTCGTTAAGGTCAATTAGAACCTCGTTAAGGTCAATTAAAAACTCATAAATGTCAATTAAAAACTCGTTAAGATCATTAGAACATCGTTAAGGTCAATTAGAACCTCGTTAAGGTCATTAGAACCTCATTAAAAACTCGTTAAGGTCACGTGACCTGGACCCCCACCCTCGGTCATCATTGGACTAAAAACTCATCATGGGACTAGTTTGAAGCCCCAAAACCCTACTACTGACACTACATAAAATATCCAAACAATAAAAAAAAGGTCAATAAGTCGACATAAAAACAAATAGTTTTAATTGGATAAGATACTTTTAGGGTCTTCAGACCAGGAAAAGGATTTTTTTTTATTCCATTGTTCTGAGAACGGTACCTATTGATTACTGAAATATATTGCCACAAAATATATTCGTCCTTATAGGTGTATTTTAACAAGGTTGTGACAGGATGGAATTACTGTTAGAATGTAACCCTATTAGCGAAAATCCATAAAAAGCAATTTTCACTAATTGAAGGGTATTTAATTATTTACTATTCAAGGTCCTAGATGGATAGAAGCCGTATTAAAAGGTATCCTTAAATTTTAATGTGATTAACTTTAGTATGTGTTAACTCTGTCCAAACATATAGTCCATAACTTTTATCCAATCATATTCGATATTAAATTTTTTATCCAAACAATGGATGAAAATGTATCGTATCTCCATCTATTAATTAATGTGATAGTAAATAACAATCACAAATAATCCTATAAACAATTAAATCAATTAGGCCAATTGAAACAAAGAACAGCAGCTGTTGAGAAAATTACAGCAAAAACGCTGCCTATGCCTATGAAATCTGAGACCCAAGGGTTCTAAAAGCTTATTATAACTATGTAAATATTTTTACATTTATTTCTTTCTTAATGATTGTCGTTAAAATGCTATGCACACACACACTATGTGAAGAATCACAATAAGTGACAAGAAGGACAAAGTGGACATTCTACTGTTGTAAAACTGTAGAAAAAACTACTGATTTACAGAAAAAAAACTACTGCTCCCTAGAAAACTAAACTGGGCCAGCAGGAAACCATTTCTTATATGGATGAAACAGATATATTCTCTCATCAAATTTAAATCTTTCCATTTCAGAAGTCTATTGTGATACAATGCTGCAACAATAATTGATATTCCATTAGTTATTGAAGGTTATATTAAGATAAAGAAAACACATTATAAAGGGTATTTGTAAAATCCCACTGATGACAGAAAATATGTAGTTAATTCAAAAAGTAGATTTAAAGGTGCATTAATGATGTACCAAGTTTTATTGCTTTACTTGTAACCGTGAAACAGTTGTTAAGCCAGTACGGGACTTTATGTACACCATGTTTAGCCTGTAACCTACAAATAATGTTTAGCATGGCTGTTTGACAAAGTCCTTTACTTAATCGGTATGAAATTGATTTAAATCTGTATAAATAATCAATTTGTACTGCATTAGTGTTTATATCTGGAATGAAACTGTTAAAATACAGGCATCCTTAACTTAATTGAACATAATATTTAGATATTATTCTTTGTCCTTAAATTCTAGATATGTTATGTTTAAATTTAAGGTTATGTTTTACTGCAAATTTTGTATTGCAAAGTTGGTTAAGGTTGATCACTCCTCCCATTTTGAATGTAAGAGGGGTCAACAATAGTTTTTCTTTGTTATTAGTATTTATTGCTGTTAATCACTTTACCTGTAGCTGAAGCATTAAACATAATACAATCAAAACTAGAGAAAGATGAAAATTTAAGTTCAAGAACCAATCTATCTTTTTATAACATTTTAAATTTACTAGAAGTCTGTGTATATAATAACTATTTCCAAAATAATGAACAATTTTATAAACAAGTTTCTGATTTACCGATGGGAGGAGTCCTTAGTCCAATTATAAGTAACATTATTATGGATTTTTTTAAAGAATTAACATTCAATAAATGGACTATCAAACCGAAAATATGGCTTCGTTATGTTGACGATATATTTTGTATTTGGGAAAACCAAGATGATATACATATAAAATTTTTAAATTTTATTAATGAAAAACGACCAAAGATAAAATTTACCATGGAAAAAGAATAAGAATGAAAACTTCCGTTTCTAGATATATTAACGGAGAGAGTGGGGGCATCTGGGTAGAACAAGACGTGTGTTTTGATCGCTCCGTAGTTTTAACATTTTATCGAAGTTCTAGTGATTGCTTAGCGTTAAGAAGCTGTGAAAGTGCGTATTTTAACTCGTGACAACGTGTTTAAGGCGTGTTGGACATAAGAGTTTTGCTGTAAGTCATGATTAATTGTGTTTAATGTAAAGCTAACCTACAAGCTAACCAACAAGGTTAAACAAGAGTACAGCAACAACTCCACGTTGAAGTAACTTCGGAGTAACGCGACTACTGACCTGCTGATTTCCTTGATTTGTTATCAGTCACATAGCTCAACTGATAGCACACATCCACACTGTGCAAGAGGCCCAGGATCGAAACCATCTGCCAACTATACTTTTTGTCTACAGTCTGCATAATAATAATATACTAATAATTCATAACTGTTTTTATTTGATTCTTTACATAACACTGTTTTTTAATCACATTTTGATATCCTGAAAAAAATGTCGTTTACCATGGAAAATTCAAAGACTGGTAAACCCTTTATAATATATAATAATGTTAAATATAGACAAAAACGGATTCTAAGAAACGGTTCAGTATACTGGAGCTGCCTGGGCAAGACGTGTAGCGCAACAATAAAAACGGATGAACATAAAACAAGCGTTACTGTTTGTAATGAAAAACACAGTGGCGATCATCCAGTCACTATGCGAACGCTATCTTCCCCACTAGTTCAGTCCCAGCCCCAATCTCCAGCAATGACTCCACCATCTATTGGTGTCACAACCCATATACATGACAAACGTTCACCGCCTTTTTCACAAATACCAACGACACACCAGTCACCATCCAGAGACGTCTCACCACCAGCCTACTCCACACCCTGCCCTGAGATTACAAGTTTTGTCACCTTAGGAAGAACTTCAGACATACACCCACCCGAAGAAGCTCCAGAAGAGATAAAGAAACTAAAGCAGGAAATTGATCGCCTTCAAAAGGAATATAACGGGTTATTGGAACACACAATCAATTCTGACACTCGCTTGTTGCAGTTTACCGATCAAATATTCACAAGCCACCCCACTTCTTTGCCAGACAAAATAACCCATACTCCTGCGATGGTTGACTTCGGTGTTCAATGTGAGCCGACACCTGAACGCACTTTTGTGAGTTCTAGTGTGCAGTGTGATTTTCCCTTACAATTTAACGCACTCACACAGCGGAAGGAAGACAGAGAGCTCATACAAAGCCTCAAAACTACCATACAAGTTCTTGAAGCGGAAAATCAGTATCTGCATACAGAGCTAAACATCTTTAAATGTGGTCAGAGCGCTGAACAACCATGGTTTACCGTTACAAATAAAACAAAAAACAAAAATAACAAGATTAGTAAACCTACAACTTCATCTGAAAAACATACAGCTACATCAATTAAAAACAAAGTACAATCAGTTCAGGAAACAACAATAATCAATAAACATAGAAATTATAATACAAACTTATTAAAGAATAACAATAACAAAAAAAACCCCAATAAGAGACCAACATATATATCCTTAAAAACAAAATCAATCACAATTAGAGGTGATAGCCATAGTCGACATATCGCAGAACTTGTGAGGGAACGAACAACTAATACAGCTGTGTACGGCATCTGTAAGCCTGGAGCCCGACTGAAAAACATCGTGCATCGAGACCCCTGGAGCTCAACCAACAACTGCGAAGTGCTGCTTGCCGGGACCAACGACGTAGCGGCGGGTGATCCTCGTGACATATATCACAGTTTGGAGCACTACATCAACGATAGACCAGATGGCACCGAGATCATCATTGCCACACTGCCACACAGGTACGATCTGCACCCAGACCATCGCATCCATTATGACACATCTCGTGTAAATGCCTTCATAGAACAGCTGGCTCGTCGTCATGGCATTGAATTACTGAGGATGGATGGTATTAATCGAAAGTTCTTCACTAGACACGGGCAACACTTGTCTATGCGTGGCAAACGTCTGATAGCGGGAATGATTGTGAAGATCCTTACAACGTCCGACGCTCCACATCTGAGTCACCAGAGCCAAATCCCAGCCAAAGGAGGAGCATCTCGAGCTACCACACCTTGTCACGGGGCCTTGCAGTCATCCTCTATTGCTAGTGGGAAACCTGCCAGTACGCCTGAGATAGCTACTCTGTGCCATCATCATGACTCCTACGCTCACGCTGTGATTGGAGCCCCTAGTCAAAGTGATGCCAATGACATGAGACGCTTTCCAGTTCCAAAAAACATGGTTATCGAAAATTGCTATGTAATAAAGTAAATTCACCTTCCTGTTCTGCTATGGCAGAAGATATATCAAAATACAAAATCACGAAAAAAAATTTTGTTTTCAACGATTCAAAATTACATTTTTTCCGGGATCAATGAAACTGGTTCACCAAAACGCTCAAATTACCACTAATAAAATAGACGAGCTTTCGCTTATTTGTGACGAGCTGGGACCAGATGTATTTGTAGTCTCTGAACATGGTTTCAGGCCTGAAACTATAAATCATTTCCAAATTCCGAAATTTCAATTGGCCAGTTATTTTTGTCGAAAAAACAATAAGGGGGGAGGTGTGGCACTCTTTGTTAAGCAACCATTAAAATTTGAGCCATTTAAAATTTACAATAGTTCAGATTTTGACTTTGAAGCTAATGGTGTTAAAGTTTTATCAAATTCCTTAGGAAAAGTATGTATAATCGGCTTATACAGATCACCTAATGGCTGTAGCCAATCTTTCTTTGTCAAGTTAGAGTTCCTATTAAATATATTATTTTCAAAATCAGTTAAGTTTTTGTTACTCGGAGATCTCAACATTAATGTAATGGAACCCACCTGCCCCCTCACCCAGCGACTTCGCGATATCTTAAGTACTTTCAATTTAAATTGGTCCGTGAACTCACCTACACGAGTGACTGCTATGTCGAGTACTGCCATCGACAACATAATTACTAACATACCTCATGCGACAGTCTCTGTTCTGAACACTGCCGTATCTGATCACTATGCACTCGGGGTTGTGGTTCGTGGATGCAATTTGGAAGCTCATTCTTCACCAATCACTATTGCCAGGAATATTAATTCCCAAAACGCCAGTCTACTCAATAATCTGTTAAAACGAGAGACATGGCACTATTTGAATAGCTATGATAATGTTGATGACATGTATCATGCTTTTCACAATGGATTTTTATATTACGTAGACATAGCCTGCCCTTTCAAGAATACTAAACAATTAAAACACCCGAAAACTTGTTCTTGGATAACCAAGGGAATTCTTATCTCACGGGAAAAACTCAGATTCTTTCACAAAATATTCGTAACAACCCAAAACGAAAATTTCAAAACCTTTTTCAGAAGATATAGACAAATTTATAGAAAAGTCATACAAGCTGCTAAAGCCTATGACACCAATAAGGTCTTGAGCAATTGCGAGAATTTTTCAAAAACCGCTTGGAAAATTATCAACTCGTCAGCACAACAATCAAAATTTTTAAATAAATCCAAACCAATTGAAATAAAAATTGGTGAAGATATAGTTCAAGATAAACTAACTGTTGCAAATGAATTTAACAGATTTTTTTCCACTGTAGCTTCACCGGACCCAATGTTTAATAAACCCCAATTCATAAATTATATTGGAGAGCCAGTTGCATCCATGGCCTTGACCCCTGTATGTGAGAAGGAGGTGGCTAGTGCCATTCAGAGGCTGCGCCCAAAAAAAACCTGTGACGCCGATGGCTTATCTGTATGGCTTTTAAAACGGTGCTTTCAGCACTTACTGAAGCCACTCACAAAATTAATAAATTTTTCATTTGAAACAGGACGTTTTCCGTCACTTTTGCAAAAGTTGTTCCAATTCACAAAAAAGATGACCCTTCACTCGCGAGCAATTATCGTCCTATTTCAATTCTTCCTGTCTTTAGTAAGATCTACGAAAGGATCTTCTATGATAGACTTTCAAGCTTCATAGATAGTCACAATTTATTGAATCCAGAACAATTTGGATTCAGAAAGGAAAGATCCACAATTGATGCAATCAATAAACTTTTGGACACCGTTGTCGATGGCTTGGAGAGTAAAGAACAAGTGCTTAGTATTTTTCTTGACCTCTCCAAAGCATTTGATTGTGTGCACCATGAGACACTGCTGCACCTTTTAGAAAAATCTGGAGTTAGAGGTTTACCACACAGTTGGCTCACTTCGTATCTTAAAGATCGACACCAGTGTGTACAAATCTCAAATATAACTTCAAATAAAAATAGAATGGTTCATGGAGTCCCCCAGGGATCTATTCTCGGACCACTTCTTTTTTTAATCTATGTGTGCAGATTGAACACAGTGATCCAGAATGGAGAACTGATTCAATATGCCGATGATACGACTCTCTGTATTAAAGGAAAGACATCCAAAGAATTAGAAATAACAGCTTTTATAGAGCTGAGTTCTTGCATCCAACATTTCAGTGAACTGAATCTAAAATCAAATAAAGCCAAATCCAACATAATGAGTTTTTGCCTGCGACAGCAGGAGCTCCAATCTCAACCCCATGTCTTCGTGGATGACACTCTTTTAGAGGCGGTAAATTCCACAAAATTCCTTGGAATGTTCCTTGATAGAGGACTGACTTGGGACGATCATATTGACCACGTTTGTGGTAAAATTGCTTCAGGTATATATGCGTTGCGCAATCTTGCAAAGTTCTGTTCCCCTAGTGTCTTACTCATGGCCTATTATGGCATGGTGTATTCACATCTGGAATACGGAGTGAGACTTTGGGGAGGTTGTGCAAAAAGCAAAATTGAAAGAGTTTTTAAACTTCAAAAAAAGGCTGTTAGAATAATTGCTAAGTTGAACCACAGAGAGTCGTGCCGGAATTCTTTTAGGGAGTTAAAATTACTGACTTTACCTTGCCTTTATATGTATGAGGTGATACTATACTGCAGATCACGTTCTTCCTTGATTCGTGGCAGAAACGTTCACCAATACTACACTAGAGGCAGGGACAACCTCCGAACACAGCAACACAGATTGGCACTATCAGACCACATGCCACATCAAGTTGGTGTCAGACTAATCAACAAACTCCCTGAAGGATTTCCAATTAATAACCAAACTCAATTCAAAACTCGACTTAGACACCTCTTGGTGTCTAAAGCGTTCTATTCTGTGGATGAGTTCATGATGAGTCGCTGGGAAGATTAAGATTAAATAGCAGGACAGGAAGGCAGTGTGATTGTGGCTGTATGAATGTTAGTAATGTAGTAGTAATGTATATGAATGTGGGGTGAATGACCATTTGTTGTTTAGTTTAAGAATTTTTAACAAATTTTAAATATTTCTGTATATAATATTGACGATTGCATGACATGTTAAAATTGTTACAACGCAATAAAATAAAAAAAAAAAAAAAAAAAATTAATAACCAAAACAGAAGACAATACTCTTGAAACCTCTTAATATCATAAAAACATTTAGTGGATAGTATTTAAATTATTTTTCTAACCATCCTGAACATGTTAAAATTGGACTTGCTAGAAGTTTATTCCAAAAAATTGAACTTATTTCCTCTTCAAATGAAAATAAAGATTACAAAAAAGAAGAAATGTGCCATTTTTCCAAAGATGAACAACCATCCCAATAAACTTATAAAAAAATTAAAGAGAGGAAATAAACCTAAAAAAGTACGCAATCGTCAGGACAATGAAAACAAACCTGTAACAACTGTAGTCATACCCTATGTTAAAAATCTTTCAGAGAAAATTCAAAAAATCAATTCTAAATTTAATATTCGCACAAGTTTTACATCATCAGGAAGCCTTCGTAGTAGATTATCTAAATTAAAACCAAAAAATAAAAATCAATCAACAAAAAATGATATATATATACCAAATTAATTGTGAATGCAATAAAACATATTTCAGCCAAACATCAAGACCTGTTAAAACAAGAATAAAGGAACATATATATAATTTTAAAACTGATAATACTGAACAATCAAAATTAGTTGAACTTGCTATTGATAAAAAGCATAGTATAAAATTTGAAGAGTCGTCTATTAATTATATATAAAGAAAAATCATGGAAAAAGGAAAATAAAATTGAAAGTGCGTTCATGGAATTAAAAAAAGATGACTGTGTTTCTCAACCATCTGTTAATTTTAATAATATATTTTTACCTGTAGTTAGAAATGAACTAGAAAACAACTTAAATAATCCAAAACCTTGTTTTTAAATTTAACTATTTATCCATCAATGTTAATTAATATTTACAAATTGTATATTTTTTAACATATGTTTTATAATTTTGTAAAATTTGGTTACTATGATCTGAAGATGCCGTAACTGGTGAAAATGCATTAATAAAAAATTAAAAACTGTGAATTACTTAATATGTTTCATTTAAATCCATCGAAATTCCACCAAGTACCAAATAAAGAAACTGTTAATCTCCTGTTTATTGTTGTTCGTTACTGTAATTTTTTTCTTTTCTATTGTTGTATTAAATTAATGAATCACTTCCATATTTTTGTAATAGTTGTCTTTTACAGAATAAAGATAGTCTAACTTAAGCATTTATATTTAATAAAATTAGTTGGAAAAATTGAGTATTTACACTATGTAGCAATTACCTTAAATGTTTAGTATTTAGGTGCCTGTCCTAGATCACCACTAAACTAGATTATACTTTAGGGAAAAAAGTAAAATTGTTTATGTAAATATTGGACCCCGTCAACAAGTTTTGCATAACTTGGCCAAACTGTTTTTTACTTTTGTATCTTTCAATGAATAAACAAATTTTAAGGAAGAGTTTACTGTCGGATTCAAAGAGCAATGTACTCGAGTTCGAACCTTTGCTACAAAATAAATACTCATCTGATTTCGTTTTATTGTACACCAAACTTTATCTTTTAAATTATACGTTATTTCATATAACTTAAATTTTTTTGAAGACTTTAAAAATTTCGAATATCAGGTTGAATATAAACAAATACGAAATTTTTGCACTTTTGGAGTAAAGTTCCACTTCAAACATTTCTAAAACAAAAACTAATAAAGATAAGTTAGTGAAACTGTAATCATATGTGACGAACGTTATTTTCTGTAGTCTGTCCCAATTCTAGAATTTTACTCGTTTAAAAAATTTACTGTTGTAACTTTTGTAAACCCTTGCAATCTTAAAAATGGCTAATCATATAAACTTCCAAAACGGTTAAAAATTATCGGATTCAAAAATAAAGTAAAATTTTAAAATGGTAAGTGTGATAAAAAAATCTTGCAATTTTATATCACATACTAATTCAACAGACATCGATGTGTGTTCACAAATCACGTGGTTCAGCCCTTCAAAACCCTTTCAACTTAGCAATACGGCGTTGACGAATCGTGCACCTGGAAGTATTTAAACAGTGCAAGAAAGGTTTATTACTGTGGAACTATTCAACAGTTTATCAATCATGCTTTTCAATCCATAAACTTCCATAAGTATGAGCTAAGCCTTATACTTACATCGTAGTGAAGTGAGTTGTTGTAATCAAGATGTATTAAGTCTAGACAGCAATTGCAGTGCAGGTGTCACGATGTAGAAATAAGTCTAGTCTTATAGCTTTAAACGTACTATAGAGTCATGTAATTAATATTATAATTTCTTCTAACTAAACCTCAAAGAAATTAGTAACCGATGAAATAAATAACTATTATACGAGAGTGTAATGAAACTCGTATTAGACATATAGAGTTTACAAAATATGAAGTCATATGTGTTTTGATTATGAATCCTAAATAAATCACTTATATGTAAGACTCCGATCATCAAGACATGGTTGAATATGGATTTCGAATTAGTGAGTTGAAAGCAGATGAGCGAATGTGGTAATTATTACAAACCAAGTCCAACTATTCCTTAGAAAGTGTCATTAAATAATATGAACAACCGGTGATTATAGGCTGATCACTTTCAACATTTTTATGACTCTGTTTGGGATGGAACTGAGAGCCTTGATGCTGATAGTAAAAAATATCCGACATTATTTTGGAAATTGCTTGTTACAAAAATATAATTATAAAAGTTAAAAAAAGAATATGTTTTCAAGAGTAATCGGATACTCGTAGTGTCTGCCAAACAAGTTCTAAAGTAGCCCTTAACGGAATAAACTTTTCAAGAATCCCCTTGACTGAAGATAAAACATTTCTAATAACAAAAGCATCTTTAGCTGGTGTTCTTATTCCACTTCACATAAATGTTATTGTCATCTTAATTTTGTATTTATTTATAAAGACGAAAGGAAACAAGGGCTTATAATTTTTACAAACAAAGTATTAAATAAAAATGAACATTTTTATAAGTAAATCCTAAATGTTAGGTTTGAATGCTATTTCTACTTCCTTAGAGGTATAACAACATAAGTTTAAGATATTTTGTACTGAACATTAATAGAACAAATATCATTAATTCAGAAGAGTCGCTTCAATGGCCTACAGGATTCTTTTCTTTATGAGATTATTAATGAAAAAGCAGTCTATTTTTATTTGAATTACTGTTCTATTGCTTTTAACCAGGAATGTTAAATTAAAAAATGTATAGTATTATAGCAATGATTGAATTGGAAACGAGCACCACAATCTTATATGGGCCAACAGCTTTATGTGTTTTGAAAGTAGATTTCCTGGACTGTCTCATTGACAGATTACAGGCGATTCTGACTGGCACTTTTTTTAAATCTGAGTAGTAAAATATATTCAGTATTATCACAGCTACCCCAAAGCACAGCTACCCCAAAGAACAGCTACCCCAAAGCACCACTACAAATTTATTCAGTATTATCACAGCTACCCCAAAGCACAGCTACCCCAAAGCACCACTAAAAATATATTCAGTATTTGCACAGCTACCCCAAAGCACAGCTACCCCAAAGCACAGCTACCCCAAAGCACAGCTACCGCAAAGCACCACTACAAATATATTCAGTATTTGCACAGCTACCCCAAAGCACCACTACAAATATATTCAGTATTTGCACAGCTACCCCAAAGCACCATTACAAATATATTCAGTGTTTGCTCAGCTACCCCAAAGCACCACTACAAATATATTTAGTATTAGCACAGCTACCCCAAAGAACAGCTACCCCAAAGCACCACTACAAATATATTCAGTATTTGCAAAGCTACACCAAAGCACCACTACAAATATATTCAGTATTTGCACAGCTACCCCAAAGCACCACTACAAATATATTCAGTATTTGCTCAGCTACCCCAAAGCACAGCTACCCAAAAGCACCACTACAAATATATTCAGTATTTGCACAGCTACCCCAAAGCACCACTACAAATATATTCAGTATATGCACAGCTACCCCAGAGCACAGCTACTCCAAAGCACCACTGCAAATATATTCAGTATTTGCACAGCTACCCCAAAGCACAGCTACCCCAAAGCACAACTACAAATATATTCAGTATTTGCACAGCTACCCCAAAGCACCACTACAAATATATTCAGTATTTGCACAGCTACCCCAAAGCACCACTACAAATATATTCAGTATTTGCACAGCTACCCCAAAGCACAGCTACCCCAAAGCACCACTACAAATATATTCAGTATTTGCAAAGCTACCCCAAAGCACCACTACAAATATATTCAGTATTTGCACAGCTACCCCAAAGCACCACTACAAATATATTCAGTATTTGCTCAGCTACCCCAAAGCACCACTACAAATATATTTAGTATTAGCACAGCTACCCCAAAGCACAGCTACCCCAAAGCACCACTACAAATATATTCAGTATTTGCACAGCTACACCAAAGCACCACTACAAATATATTCAGTATTTGCACAGCTAACCCAAAGCACCACTACAAATATACTCAGTATTTGCTCAGCTACCCCAAAGCAGCGCTACCCCAAAGCACCACTACAAATATATTCAGTATTTGCACAGCTACCCCAAAGCACCACTACAAATATATTCAGTATTTGCACAGATACCCCAGAGCACAGCTACTCCAAAGCACCACGGCAAATATATTCAGTATTTGCACAGCTACCCCAAAGCACAGCTACCCCAAAGCACCACTACAAGTATATTCAGTATTTGCACAGCTACCCCAAAGCACCACTACAAATATATTCAGTATTTGCACAGCTACCCCAAAGCACCACTACAAATATATTCAGTATTTGCACAGCTACCCCAAAGCACCACTACAAATATATTCAGTATTATCACAGCTACCCCAAAGCACAGCTACCCCAAAGCACAGCTACCCCAAAGCACCACTACAAATATATTCAGTATTAGCACAGCTACCCCAAAGCACAGCTACCCCAAAGCACAGCTACCGCAAAGCACCACTACAAATATATTCAGTATTTGCACAGCTACCCCAAAGCACCACTACAAATATATTCAGTATTTGCACAGCTACCCCAAAGCACAGCTACCCCAAAGCACCACTACAAATATATTCAGTATTAGCACAGCTACCCCAAAGCACAGCTACCCCAAAGCACCACTACAAATATATTCAGTATTTGCACAGCTACCCCAAAGCACCACTACAAATATAATCAGTATTTGCACAGCTATCCCAAAGCACCACTACAAATATATTCAGTATTTTCACAGCTACCCCAAAGCACAGCTACCCCAAAGCACAACTACAAATATATTCAGTATTTGCACAGCTACCCCAAAGCACCACTACAAATATATTCAGTATTTGCACAGCTACTCCAAAGCACAACTACCCCAAAGCACCACTACAAATATATTCAGTATTTGTACAGCTACCACAAAGCACAGCTACCCCAAAGCACCACTACAAATATATACAGTATTTGCTAAGCTACCCTAAAGCACAGCTACCCCAAAGCACCACTACAAATATATTCAGTATTTGCGCAGCTACCCCAAAGCACATCTACCCCAAAGCACAGCTACCGCAAAGCACCAATACAAATATATTCAGTATTAGCACAGCTACCCCAAAGCACAGCTACCCCAAAGCACCACTACAAATATATTCAGTATTTGCACAGCTACCCCAAAGCACCACTACAAATATAATCAGTATTTGCACAGCTACCCCAAAGCACCACTACAAATATATTCAGTATATTCACAGCTACCCCAAAGCACAGCTACCCCAAAGCACAACTACAAATATATTCAGTATTTGCACAGCTACCCCAAAGCACCACTACAAATATATTCAGTATTTGCACAGCTACTCCAAAGCACAACTACCCCAAAGTACCACTACAAATATATTCAGTATTTGTACAGCTACCCCAAAGCACAGCTACCCCAAAGCACCACTACAAATATATTCAGTATTTGCACAGCTACCCCAAAGCACATCTACCCCAAAGCACCACTACAAAATATATTCAGTATTTGCACAGCTACCCCAAAGCACCACTACAAATATATTCAGTATTTGCACAGCTACCCCAAAGCACCACTACAAATATATTCAGTATTTGCACAGCTACCCCAAAGCACAACTACACCAAAGCACAACTACCCCAAAGCACAGCTACCCCAAAGCACCACTACAAATATATTCAGTATTTGCACAGCTACCCCAAAGCACAGCTACCCCAAAGCAGCTCTACAAATATATTCAGTATTTGCACAGCTACCCCAAAGCACAGCTACTCCAAAGCACCACTACAAATATATTCAGTATTTGGACAGCTACCCCAAATCACAGCTACCCAATAGCACCACTACAAATATTTTCAGTATTTGCACAGCTATCCCAAAGCACCACTACAAATATATTCAGTATTTGCACAGCTACCCCAAAGCACCACTACAAATATATTCAGTATTTGCACAGCTACCCCAAAGCAGCACTACAAATATATTCAGTATTTGCACAGCTACCCCAAAGCACAGCTACCCCAAAGCACCACTACAAATATATTCAGTATTTGCACAGCTACCCCAAAACACCACTACAAATATATTCAGTATTTGCACAGCTACCCCAAAGCACCACTACAAATATATTCAGTATTTGCACAGCTACTCCAAAGCACAACTACCCCAAAGTACCACTACAAATATATTCAGTATTTGCACAGCTACCCCAAAGCACAGCTACCCCAAAGCACCACTACAAATATATTCAGTATTTGCACAGCTACCCCAAAGCACCACTACAAATATATTCAGTATTTGCACAGCTACCCCAAAGCACCACTACAAATATATTCAGTATTTGCACAGCTACCCCAAAGCACCACTACAAATATATTTAGTATTAGCACAGCTACCCCAAAGCACAGCTACCCTAAAGCAACACTACAAATATATTCAGTATTTGCACAGCTACCCCAAAGCACAGCTACCCCAAAGCACCACTACAAATATATTCAGTATTTGCACAGCTACCCCAAAGCACAGCTACCCCAAAGCAGCTCTACAATTATATTCAGTATTTGCACAGCTACCACAAAGCACAGCTACTCCAAAGCACCACTACAAATATATTCAGTATTTGCACAGCTACCCCAAAGCACAGCTACCCAATAGCACCACTACAAATATATTCAGTATTTGCACAGCTATCCCAAAGCACCACTACAAATATATTCAGTATTTTCACAGCTACCCCAAAGCACCACAACAAATATATTCAGTATTTGCACAGCTACCCCAAAGCAGCACTACAAATATATTCAGTATTTGCACAGCTACCCCAAAGCACAGCTACCCCAAAGCACCACTACAAATATATTCAGTATTTGCACAGCTACCCCAAAACACCACTACAAATATATTCAGTATTTGCACAGCTACCCCAAAGCACCACTACAAATATATTCAGTATTTGCACAGCTACCCCAAAGCAGCACTACAAATATATTCAGTATTTGCACAGCTACCCCAAAGCACAGCTACCCCAAAGCACCACTACAAATATATTCAGTATTTGCACAGCTACCCTAAAACACCACTACAAATATATTCAGTATTTGCACAGCTACCCCAAAGAACCACTACAAATATATTCAGTATTTGCACAGTTACCCCAAAGCACCACTACAAATATATTCAGTATTTGCACAGCTACCCGAAAGCACCACTACAAATATATTCAGTATTTGCACAGCTACCCCAAAGCACAGCTACCCCAAAGCACCACTACAAATATATTCATTATTTTCACAGCTACCCCAAAGCACCACTACAAATATATTCAGTATTTGCACAGCTACCCCAAAGCACAGCTACCCCAAAGCACCACTACAAATATATTCAGTATTATCACAGCTACCCCAAAGCACTGCTACCCCAAAGCACCACTACAAATATATTCAGTATTTGCACAGCTACCCCAAAGCACAGCTACCCCAAAGCACAGCTACCCCAAAGCACCACTACAAATATATTCAGTATTTGCACAGCTACCCCAAAGCACCACTACAAATATATTCAGTATTTGCACAGCTACCCTAAAGCACAGCTACCCCAAAGCACCACTACAAATATATTCAGTATTAGCACAGCTACCCCAAAGCACCACTACAAATATAATCAGTATTTGCACAGCTACCCCAAAGCACCACTACAAATATATTTAGTATTTTCAGAGCTACCCCAAAACACAGCTACCCAAAGCACAACTACAAATATATTCAGTATTTGCACAGCTACCCCAAAGCACCACTACAAATATATTCAGTATTTGCACAGCTACTCCAAAGCACAACTACCCCAAAGCACCACTACAAATATATTCAGTATTTGTACAGCTACCCCAAAGCACAGCTACCCCAAAGCACCACTACTAATATATTCAGTATTTGCACAGCTACCCCAAAGCACAGCTACCCCAAATCACCACTACAAATATATTCAGTATTAGCACAGCTACCCCAAAGCACAGCTACCCCAAAGCACCACTACAAATATATTCAGTATTTGCACAGCTACCCCAAAGCACCACTACAAATATATTTAGTATTAGCACAGCTACCCCAAAGAACAGCTACCCCAAAGCACCACTACAAATATATTCAGTATTTGCACAGCTACACCAAAGCACCACTACAAATATATTCAGTATTTGCACAGCTACCCCAAAGCACCACTACAATATATTCAGTATTTGCTCAGCTACCCCAAAGCACAGCTACCCCAAAGCACCACTACAAATATATTCAGTATTTGCACAGCTACCCCAAAGCACCACTACAAATATATTCAGTATTTGCACAGCTACCCCAGAGCAGAGCTACTCCAAAGCACCACTGCAAATATATTCAGTATTTGCACAGCTACCCCAAAGCACAGCTACCCCAAAGCACAACTACAAATATATTCAGTATTTGCACAGCTACCCCAAAGCACCACTACAAATATATTCAGTATTTGCACAGCTACCCCAAAGCACCACTACAAATATATTCAGTATTTGCACAGCTACCCCAAAGCACCACTACAAATATATTCAGTATTATCACAGCTACCCCAAAGCAAAGCTACCCCAAAGCACCACTACAAATATATTCAGTATTTGCACAGCTACCCCAAAGCGCAGCTACCCAAAAGCACAGCTACCGCAAAGCACCACTACAAATATATTCAGTATTTGCACAGCTACCCCAAAGCACCACTACAAATATATTCAGTATTTGCACAGCTACCCCAAAGCACAGCTACCCCAAAGCACCACTACAAATATATTCAGTATTATCACAGCTACCCCAAAGCACAGCTACCCCAAAGCACAGCTACCCCAAAGCACCACTACAAATATATTCAGTATTTGCACAGCTACCCCAAAGCACCACTACAAATATATTCAGTATTTGCTCAGCTACCCCAAAGCAGCGCTACCCCAAAGCACCACTACAAATATATTCAGTATTTGCACAGCTACCCCAAAGCACCACTACAAATATATTCAGTATTTGCACAGCTACCCCAGAGCACAGCTACTCCAAAGCACCACGGCAAATATATTCAGTATTTGCACAGCTACCCCAAAGCACAGCTACCCCAAAGCACCACTACAAGTATATTCAGTATTTGCACAGCTACCCCAAAGCACCACTACAAATATATTCAGTATTTGCACAGCTACCCCAAAGCACCACTACAAATATATTCAGTATTTGCACAGCTACCCCAAAGCACCACTACAAATATATTCAGTATTATCACAGCTACCCCAAAGCACAGCTACCCCAAATCACCACTACAAATATATTCAGTATTTGCACAGCTACCCCAAAGCACAGCTACCCCAAAGCACAGCTACCGCAAAGCACTACTACAAATATATTCAGTATTTGCACAGCTACCCCAAAGCACCACTACAAATATATTCAGTATTTGCACAGCTACCCCAAAGCACAGCTACCCCAAATCACCACTACAAATATATTCAGTATTTGCACAGCTACCCCAAAGCACAGCTACCCCAAAGCACCACTACAAATATATTCAGTATTTGCCACAGAGCAAAGAATATCTAGAGCGGACACTCAGTGGTGTGGCGTTGAAGCCAAGCACCCCACAAGATGGCGTCTCCCCCTCCACTTCTCGACCCAGTACTCCCACGGCCCGAGCGTCATTCGCATTCACTCTTTGATTTCCACGTGTTTCTGGCAAGCATTATGTAATGTTATTACTGTTTACTTTGATTCCAAAATGCCACTCTGTGTTTGTTTTGGTTGTAGCAATAGCACCAAAAAGAAAAAGGAAGGTTTAACATTTCACAGGTAAGCCATATTTTATTCCTTGTTTAGAGTTTGTTTAGAAATTATGATTTTTATAACCTATTTAAATTTAAATTTCCATTTTATTTATATTCAATGGATTTTACTAAAATTAAAAATAACTGTAGTACTTCGTCTAAGCATTTAAGTAATCTAATTTGAGCAATTTTGACACTCTATCAGGATTGTAACCCCAGTTCAGCAGGACAATTATGAGCCCTCCGTCTGAATATGTTTTCCTAATTTCCGGTTTGGTATGATTTTTATTATCAGTCAAGGTTTGACGAAATCGGAAATTTATCCACTGAGATTTGTATATGATTAATTTAATTTTTAAAAAACTTACATGTTGCCTGATAGTGCTCAAAAGATGTGATGAAGTTGTAAACTTATTTCTATAAGGATTTTCGCTGTCACGTCCCTTTTTCATCCGACCTTCCCAACCGATTTTTACGAATGAGGTGTTATTTAAAGCTTATTATCTAGCGTATATACAAAAGGCAATTAAAAAGGATATTTTGTTTAGGGCTTCGGGCCAATAGCTTTTGATTTATTTCTAGACACTTTAGATTTATTGTAAAACTCAAAAATACCGCTTTAATGTTAGAAATATTGACATTTAAAAATCGTTACTTTATTTTAAAAGGGAGAATATTGTGATATATGATTTAAAGGAACTCGGCCTTAGTTTGAGAATACCATACAGCATTTGGTCATGGATTTTGTACCAATTTGAAGCTTTTGCATTCCTATGACTTGTTTGACATAAACTTATTTTTTTAGGTTTCCAAAGGAACCTGTTCTACGCAAAAAATGGACAGTTGCAGTAAGACCTACCTGTAGGCAATTCACTGGAACTTTTAAAAGGCTCTTACTACATAGTGAGCTACAAGACAGCAACACTGGCAATACTTTCGCTTTGGACAGGTCAGTAATGTTCAAAATCAGACAAAAAAAGTCCGAACTTGAAGAAATAAATACCTCCGTTCCCCTATGCAGAACAATGTCAGAAGACGAGCAAAGTAAATTTTGTAATTTGGATTAAACAGATAGTAACTTTTTGAACTGCGTTACAAATGACAACATGAGATCTGACATTGCCTCTGATATTGTTGAATACATCGCCGGATACGTATCCAGATCAACAGCTGCTAGTATTATATGCGAACAATGCATATCACTACTTTCGACCGACAAAAGCAGAGACCAACTTAATAACGTGTAAAAATAGGGGTGGTCTTATTCAACCTTCAGTAGGAGTAACAACAGTGTGTAGGATGAGTGAGACAGTTCTTCGTACTAAAATAAAAACTGACAATGTATATAAAAAAATTATTTTGGAACAAATGACAGTGGATGTAATAAACAGTTGTGTTGGGAGAAATGTTTTTATTAGTGACCATATGTATGAAACAGATCCAGAACAGTGTCACTATGTACTACTCATACGAGCACTCTGCAAAAAGTATTTCAACATAAGGTTAAATTATTACTCGAAGAAAGTGAATGAAAAAAACCATTTTTAATAGGGTTAGGAATGACTTAAGTAAAAAAGTTTTGTTTTTGGGTCAGTGAAGTAATAAAACGTTTAACAATGACTAACGTTTTTCATATAGCCTTTACGTTGTTTGATTCTATTTTTCAACAGCAATTTGTATTCATATAAATTTAATTTTTATGTAAAACACCACTGTAAATAAAATTAATAAAAGATTGCTTTCTTTTAAAATTTTATTTGTTTAGTTATTATTAATCACCTCATAGTAACATCACAAGCCCAAGATACAACATAACTTTTAAGTAATCTTTCTTATATTGATCAGATTAAGTCAAAGGCTAACTTCATGGTTTATGTTATTATATATAAATTTGCATTTTATTGGCAAATAATTCATATTGTAACCATATTTGAGGCCAAACTTTACAACTCTAATAATTTGCAGTGTTTTTTGTTTACAAGCTAAGAAATTGTTACATTTTCAATTTTCAATAAAACATTAAAGAATAATTAAAACAATTTTAGAATAATTACTAATAATTCCATAACATTATTTAATTTATCCATTGACAAAATATTTGAATTACATTAACTAAATTTCTAATAGGTATACAAGAATTGTAGAATTGGAAAAGCTGCTGTTTAGAAACAAAAACACTACACAGCTATGGTCGGGCGCGGCACGGCAGCGGGTTGCGTGAAAGACAGTTTTGTCGCTTTACTATACCTCGATTTCTGGCGAAACAAAACATTTAATAAAAAAAAAGGTTTTAATAAAATTGAAATTTGTTTATTCATCTACAACTTTCCCGCTGACAAAAAGTCTCTGACCAATAAATGAAAAACTTCCTCGCAATGTACTTTTTTTATGTCAAGACTTCCTCGGATTAAAAAATAATTTCAATTAAACCTAATTTACAAAAAACTTAGTCATTTAAAAATTATAAAAACACTTTTATAAGCTGGAATAACTCTTTCTTTACCTTATATACAAATTTGAACGTATTAGGCCAACGTCTTCTTATTTAAAACGCAGTTTTAGTGAAGCGGTACGAATTAAAAACGAGAGCGCCCGAGGCCTTGGTTTGGTCACTAGCACCCCACAAGATGGCGGAAAATGTGCTTCACTGACTTACTACTGTTAAGGCTGGGGTGTCCGCTCTAGATATTCTTTGCTCTGTGGTATTTGCACAGCTACCCCAAAGCACCACTACAAATATATTCAGTATTTGCACAGCTACCCCAAAGCACAGCTACCCCAAAGCACCACTACAAATATATTCAGTATTTGCACAGCTAACCCAAAGCACCACTACAAATATATTCAGTATTTGCACAGCTACCCCAAAGCACCACTACAAATATATTCAGTATTTGCACAGCTACCCCAATGCACCACTACAAATATATTTAGTATTAGCACAGCTACCCCAAAGCACAGCTACCCCAAAGCACCACTACAAATATATTCAGTATTTGCACAGCTACCCCAAAGCACAGCTACCCCAAAGCAGCTCTACAAATATATTCAGTATTTGCACAGCTACCCCAAAGCACAGCTACTCCAAAGCACCACTACAAATATATTCAGTATTTGCACAGCTACCCCAAAGCACAGCTACCCAATAGCACCACTACAAATATATTCAGTATTTGCACAGCTATCCCAAAGCACCACTACAAATATATTCAGTATTTGCACAGCTACCCCAAAGCACCACTACAAATATATTCAGTATTTGCACAGCTACCCCAAAGCAGCACTACAAATATATTCAGTATTTGCACAGCTACCCCAAAGCACAGCTACCCCAAAGCACCACTACAAATATATTCAGTATTTGCACAGCTACCCCAAAACACCACTACAAATATATTCAGTATTTGCACAGCTACCCCAAAGCACCACTACAAATATATTCAGTATTTGCACAGCTACCCCAAAGCACCACTACAAATATATTCAGTATTTGCACAGCTACCCCAAAGCACAGCTACCCCAAAGCAGCTCTACAAATATATTCAGTATTTGCACAGCTACCCCAAAGCACAGCTACTCCAAAGCACCACTACAAATATATTCAGTATTTGCACAGCTACCCCAAAGCACAGCTACCCAATAGCACCACTACAAATATATTCAGTATTTGCACAGCTATCCCAAAGCACCACTACAAATATATTCAGTATTTGCACAGCTACCCCAAAGCACCACTACAAATATATTCAGTATTTGCACAGCTACCCCAAAGCAGCACTACAAATATATTCAGTATTTGCACAGCTACCCCAAAGCACAGCTACCCCAAAGCACCACAAAAAATATATTCAGTATTTGCACAGCTACCCCAAAACACCACTACAAATATATTCAGTATTTGCACAGCTACCCCAAAGCACCACTACAAATATATTCAGTATTTGCACAGCTACCCCAAAGCACCACTACAAATATATTCAGTATTTGCACAGCTACCTGAAAGCACCACTACAAATATATTCAGTATTTGCACAGCTACCCCAAAGCACAGCTACCCCAAAGCACCACTACAAATATATTCATTATTTGCACAGCTACCCCAAAGCACCACTTCAAATATATTCAGTATTTGCACAGCTACCCCAAAGCACAGCTACCCCAAAGCACCACTACAAATATATTCAGTATTATCACAGCTACTCCAAAGCACAGCTACCCCAAAGCACCACTACAAATATATTCAGTATTTGCACAGCTACCCTAAAGCACAACTACCCCAAAGCACAGCTACCGCAAAGCACCACTACAAATATATTCAGTATTTGCACAGCTACCCCAAAGCACCACTACAAATATATTCAGTATTTGCACAGCTACCCTAAAGCACAGCTACCCCAAAGCACCACTACAAATATATTCAGTATTAGCACAGCTACCCCAAAGCACCACTACAAATATATTCAGTATTTGCACAGCTACCCCAAAGCACCACTACAAATATAATCAGTATTTGCACAGCTACCCCAAAGCACCACTACAAATATATTCAGTATTTTCACAGCTACCCCAAAGCACAGCTACCCAAAGCACAACTACAAATATATTCAGTATTTGCACAGCTACCCCAAAGCACCACTACAAATATATTCAGTATTTGCACAGCTACTCCAAAGCACAACTACCCCAAAGCACCACTACAAATATATTCAGTATTTGTACAGCTACCCCAAAGCACAGCTACCCCAAAGCACCACTACAAATATATTCAGTATTTGCACAGCTACCCCAAAGCACAGCTACCCCAAATCACCACTACAAATATATTCAGTATTTGCACAGCTACCCCAAAGCACCACTACAAATATATTCAGTATTTGCACAGCTACCCCATAGCACCACTACAAATATACGAGTATATATGAAACTGTAATACGTTGTAAACACTTGAGTTTGGCCGAGCGTCAAATATCACTTTTTATGATATCCATATGTCAAAATATCTAAATTTGGTCCTTAAAGTTAGGGCCATTAAGGTAAGGAATCCAAACGTTATTACCAGAAATCAATCAGAGTAAGTAAGATTAATAAAAAAATTAGTAAAATGTTGGGTTGATACTTATCTAACATTCGAAGCCTGATTTGGTATTTTCAGTAAAGCATATCGTAATGGACGATACATCTATGTCACATTACCAATGAAAATACGTTTATATATATTGAAATAAGCGATGGGCTAATAATTGTTCCTTATGGACCCCAAGTTTGGGCAGATTATTTGCCACAGTAGTTCTATCATCTTGATCTTTCTGAGACCTTTCATGTAAATACGATTCGGGAAGGGCACGCTTTGTACTCCATGTTTCCGATATTTTTAGCAGGATAATATGGTCAAGACAGTAAAATAGTCTTGAAATATCGGAAAACACACTTAAAGAGTATCTGTGTTTCCCCAAGCCAACGATAACCCTTTCAATCAGACTTTCAACTAATTAAATATTATGTGAATTTTCTCTCTTTCAAACTAGATTGGACATTAGGAAGGTGATTACATCTTCTAAGAATCAGCTAAATCCGTTAAAGACACATTCTTATAAACCTTACTTAAAACAAGAAGAATGGAAACAGTTCTGAAGTTGTTAATGGATTTTGGATCTCTTCTCTAAAAAAGATTGTATAATTTGGGCTCTTTCAGCGATGAGATGAGATGTCCCGATGGAGGGACAAGTTAATGAAACACGTCAAAGGAGCAAACAAATTTATGTACAATTTACTGGTTAGATAATTTGACAGGTAACATTTATCACTGGTTTTATTTTATACTCTCGATTATTAATTAGATCCAGTTTCTTCTCGTCAAATTTGGTGTCATTACCAACGAGTTGAACGAACAAAGTGTACTAATCGGTGTGCTTGATGCGTAACTGAATCGTTGCTACTAATGCGAAGTCATTGTATTCATTGGCTACTCTCGTACTAACTACTTGTCCAGATATTTGTAACTTGCCTTTAATTTATTTTGTGTAGTATTAATGAAGTTACAAGTGGTTTTAGAATTATTGTTGGATCTGTGAAGTTTTTTATATAATGATCTTTAGCTACTTTAATTATACTAAGATTTATAGCTTCATAATATGATTTGAATTTTAGAGTTATAGTATTTGAAATATTTTTAAAAAATTAAAATTTTACCCTTGAGAATATAATTCCTTCCGTGATCTAGGAACAAGAAGTTTTGCTATGATTTAGCCCGAATTATTTTATTTGGCAGGTTGGGTTCTAATGATAGTTCAAATAACTGTTAAATAAAGAAAATTGTTTCTCACGCTAGTTTGCTAAACTTAAAAATTTTCATTTTTATTTGAAGGGATACAAATTGAGGAGGTATATTTTAACTGGTCTATTTATTCATCTTTCTTGAAGGGAGGGTATAATTACAGAACTGAGTTTAGGGTTACCCTTTTGGGAATAATGAGCTGCAACTGCATGCATAGTTAAGCTGTGAGATCAACATGCATGGTGAGTTAGTATTGATATTAGAAAGGGCCGTTTATGAAGTTTATGACATCCATGTGGGAGAGATAATTAGTAAAATAAAACCAAAACATATGAAATACTCAAAAAACTCTTTTTGAAGCAAATGAGATATAAACTGTTGACATATTGCTTTTGATATCAATTTTTTTTTTTAACCCAACAGATGTCAATTGTTCTAGGTGGATAAAATAAGGTTTGTAAAACTCAACTCATATATGAATAGAAATAAAAAAATAGATACTTATATATTTAAGATAATTATAGTAAATGTTGTATTATAGCAAAAAGGAAAAAGAAAATAATAACATTTCTGTACGTGTATTAGAAAATGATGAACTAGCCTACTACTAAATGACTCTGTAGTACTAATTAAAAACGGATAGTCGTTATAAATTACAAATGATTACTGAATATAAGAAAATCAATGTTGTAGTTTCCTCATGTATTGGAACATTCTGGTGAGTGAAGCTAGGCAATCACTTAAATAGAAGATTTTCTTTAGAGAAAGTTATTAGAGAAGATTACTGAAAATCATTGTTTCGTTATTTACATAAAGTTAAATTAGGTGAAAAAGTTATGCTCAATAAATACTTATAAGCACTTAAGCAATGCTCAATAAACGATTATGAGCACTTTAGTAATGCTTAATCAACAATTATGAGCACTTTAGTTATGCTCAATAAATAATTATGAGCACTTTAGTTATGTAAATAGGCAAAAGTTTGAATGAGTTTAAAAAAAGATATTAAAATCTGTTCTAACATTTTTAGAAGGTCAGTCTATTTGATAAAACATTGAAAAGTGAAACATCTGACTCAAAATTTGAACGACAAAGAGAACTTGGCCTAAATTTTGTTCCCAAATTAAACACACATCGTCCAAACTGCAATTTATCAGGTGGCCAAACAATATAAGTTCTCTGCCATGTATAACAACCAACTGCATACACTGTTTTATGGGGCAGTAAAAAGTCCAATACAGTTGCTATATACAGCCAATACCGTCGCCTATACGTGAAATGTCGTTAAAGTTGGTCCATGCTGTGTAATATTGAAGCTTCTAGGACTAAGTTGTAAGTACGATATATGAAACAGTGTTCATCACTAACTTTAGTACATTAAATATCACTTTATTACAAACATTTATTTACTTTTCAGTAAAAAGTATCGTTAGAAGAGTAAATTATGTTTGCTGTTTGGATTAAAATAAACGTGTTAATAAAAAGCCATAATATAGAGTATTTATAATGTATGAATGGTTAATTCGTCTTTATTAATTGAACAATACATCAATACAGTAATACAAGTTACACGCTTGCTGTAAAGAAATGTACAAGGATTTGTGTTGATTTTATTGAAAAAAATGACTAGGTTTTTCTCCTACGTACAGTTTTCGATAAAAATGTTCTAACCATATTGGATATGTATTTAAGAATACGGCTTTTAACTGTACAAACATTTAAATACAATTCTTATACTCTAGACCTTCTATACATATTTTGTCTAGACAAAAAAAGTTGAACAAACGAACTGGTTGGCTAAGGATATTAGTTAAACACTATCAACATTCAAACTTTTGTTTTACGGTATGATATATTTTAACTGGTTATTAAGTGATTTATTTGCGATACAGTTCATAGAAATAAGTTATCTATGGTCAATCACATTATATTAGCTTCTATGATAAGTAACATTTACAATAATTTACCTTGTGGTTTCGACGATATTAAAATAGTAAAATAGTTGGAGTATCGTATTATCTGTGGTCCATCATACCTAATGAACTGTACCGTAAGTGAAGTGGATATAATTTGTGTTATACGATGATTGTAAAAATAACTACACTCAATTGTAATAAAAGAAGAATAAATTTTACATAAAAATGGTCATACTATAGAATTTTACAGAAAATCACCCGCATATATTGGAATAATTTGCTATCTCATATACAGCTAAACATAAGAACCATAGAAATTCAGAGAAATATACAATACATTCAAATTAGAAGTCAAAAATTATATTTTGAAAAAAGCACTGCAATAAGTTGAAGAATATCTTGATCGTGTAGCATAACTATCTGTGAACATCTAAATCATAATACTTTAAGTATATTGTAAATGGAAACACACACAACTTTGTATTTTGTTACATAGTTAATTGAATAAAATATGACAACTGTCGAATATCATGCAGATTTCTTGTTTCTGGTATAACACTGAAATTGCTAGGTATAATACCTAACATTTTAGTTTTATCATTTTGCCTATGTCATACTTTGGTAACAGTAATGATAATTCGGCTTCTAAGCACATCAAATTTAACGTAAATATTTGTGTCTGAGTGATTTTTTCTCGGTGGGCCAAATTCTCTTACCCACATAGCACACACATTCCTAGTTGGTGCCCCCTGCTCACATACTCTACACTCACGTTCAGGTCAGATGACCCTCTTGCAGTTGAGCTTTAACTGAGTACCCAGCCTAAACAGTTACACTTTCTCCATAGTTTGAAATTAAATTAGGGCTATTCGTATGAGGTGGGTGATTACTAATGTTTGCTTAGGAATAAGTTGGAAATGTGGTAATTAGGGTCAATAATTATGTAAAATACACTTAAACTATCATTTAAAATAACATTCAGCACTTAAAATATAGTTCCGTTACTTGGAGAGGCGAGCGCTAGGCTCATTGAACCAACCAATGAACGTCACTTCAACCTACACAGTCCGGGTCAACTGTGTAGATAGCCTCCACATTAACCACTCAATAACGACAGCACCTAGCCGCACTGTCTCTAGTATAAGTGGCAGTATATATAGTTTAAAGCAAATCACCAAGCATATTTGAGGTTTGAAATTGTAAATATTGCTGTTTATGAGGAATGCAAGTAATTAAATTCTGTGCCTAAAGTCTGAGTATGGTATTTACTTTGAGAAAAACAATTACTGCACTTTCATAGTGTTTCCATAAATAACTAGTATAACTCAAAGCACTCAGGAACCTTTTCGACTCCATATCAGCACTTTAACAATCGGTTTGTACTTTTGACGATATACATGTTGAAACACCAGGAAGTGTATTATGAAACATTTTGCAGTCACTGTATTTATTTTGAGATATATTCTTCAATAGTTATTACGATTGTGTTAATATAGGAATTTACTGTGGTTATTTAGCATTGTTGTTGATATTATACAAAGGAACTTTAGAACCATAACATATCAATAGCCTGTAAAACTAATAAGTACAATAATGGTTATTATATCATCATACAATATTATGACTAAAATGGTGGTTTACTTGTTTTATTTTAAATGGTCTCATATCATTTGTAGGCACGAGTTTAAACTATAATGATGATGATTATTAAGTCTACCCACTAAGACTCTGCATGAAATGAGCTTATTTAACAAATAATTAACAGCAATCGAGAATATTATTCAGATCATTAAGTATTTCTAATCAGTAAACGAACTTTTGTTAGTTGTTACAGTACAAAGTAGAATCACTAATTAAGTAAATTATTGTAATCATTATTGAGCTGATTAATTTCTTGAAAATTGTTGATAGGGTTAGTATTTAATGAAACTTGATCTGGAATCAAAATAATTATATTTTATATTAAACTTTTGTCATCCTACTTGAAAAAAATGGACTGAGATACATAGCTATATAATAATTACAATTGTCTTCAGAAGCATATTCTTACATTCTTACATAAGAGACGCCGACACAACGTTGTTGGTATTTTAAGGCGAATATGAATGGTTATATGAGTGTAGGATGAGTGTGGATGAGTGTAGTCTGGTTACTAACTGAGTTCAACTGTTCCTCAGAAAGGGCAATTTATTAATAGCCCAACAGCCAGGGCAACTAAGGGACTTACAGCTTTACGTGGAATCCAAAATACGTAGTGCTGGTCTGATTTTCAGCTAATTGACAAGCCTGATACTCAGTTATCTCCCCCACACAACATCCGCACAATGATTACCACCCAACATGGACACCCCAGACTTCTCTAGTAGTGTCCACGCCGATAGCAACCATCAAGCGGACGCCATCCCGGTATTGAGAGGACCGAGCATCCAACCTATCGCCTACAATCTCCCAAACACTTTGTCCCCATGTAGCTGGGTTACAGCACTGCGCCACCATAAATAAATAAATAAGTATTTTATGTTACCGAAATAATGTTCATCATGCCTTTCAATGCGTAGTCAATTATGCTTTTTAAATATTCTCACAAAAAGGTTTTCGTAAAATGTTTCGACAAAATTATTCATTAAAGTGGATATTTTGGATCTTCTTTCTACAATGTTGAATAAATTCACATAGAAAATTCCTAAAATAAAAATGTTTATTTCGATCGACGCTCTATTAATCGTTGGCGATAACATACAGATTATTTTCTACAAACTAAGATCAACAAACCAAACTAATAGTATATTATTTAGTTTAGAAGCCCCTTCTCAATAATTTGATAAAGATTCTACGTAATTGAGCTCTAAATAGCGTGGTACTCGCAGAGGAGAAGTATTGTCACTATTAATTGCATAGTATTACGTTTTCCTTATGTATATCTCTAAGCAAAACTATCGTTCTAGTGGTTGTGTAAAAACATAAAAATATTCGTACACATGATAAAATGGTGCTGCTGGGATTGAATAAACCAATACTCAAATTATACTAATTTGAACCTTATGTGAGTAATGGTTTACACACCAAGTTATTTTTATAAATACAAGACAATCTGAAATGTAAAGGCGAAATCATTCTTATAACTGCTTTAAATATATACAATGTATGCATAACAAACTAATGCTTGAATGATATAGTTGTTATACAATAAATAGTTTTTTAATTTATACTCGCTGTTTTTCACAACATTGTTAGTGACGTAGACTACATAAATGAAACATGACAACATTTCTATTAAAATCATGTTTTTACTTAATATACACTGTGATTTATGTCATCCTTCATATAAACCTGTATCAATTGTTTTCTTCTTAGGCTTAGCCAATGCCGTAGTATTTTAATCAGTCGTAGTTATTTTAAACTACGACTGATTTTATTTTCAGTTTATTAAAACAACCAAAATACAGTTTATGGAATAGTTTACCTTTTAGCCCTTCGAACAATAAAACAGTAATAAAATATATCCTTATAATATTTATCTGAAATATTATCTGAGTTACATCCAGTGTTTATACCCAATTTGACGTCACAGTAAAGGACAGGCCACGTAGTCCCCAGACATTCGTTACGTCGTATCTCCAGTTTTATGCTCTGTTCTAACCATTTATACTACACTCTCCATTCCCTGGTTTATCTCTGTTGAAAATTATTACTTTGTAGCATATTAAAATATTATAATTATATTACTACTGTAAAAATACAATTGTTACTGTAGATCTGTTTGGGGTTGTTAACTACCGAGTAATGGCTTGGCAGCTTGGGAATAGTTTGTGTCACAAATTAAATCTCAGCGATGTTGAATACAAAAATAAATAAATATGTACTATCTGGCATCACAATTAATCGACTAAATAAATAACTTCCTCGTTGGTTATTTATATACAGTTGATAAACCTGAAATAACTGAAGGTACAAATGCAATCAGTAGTTATTGTTACGTAGTTTTTTTTTTTAAACATATATTTTGCTTGTCAATAAAATCACGTGAATTGTTTACCGTCATTCTATATTTCATATACATAACATTACATTGCATTTGCCAATTATTTAATTTGAATACTTCCTCCAAGACTATAGTCTTTATTTTTGTGTTTATTTTTGCCATTTCGCTCATGTGACGTTAAGGGAGATGTGCGTGATACTGGCTCATCCAGCCTACCTGTGCTTTCAAACTTGACTGTACTAACCGTTTTCACGACATAGAACTATTTCATTTTTTCGACGAAACGAAATATGAAATATTTTTTGCATACACGAAATATGAAGCAGGGATTTCTTTGCATAACCCCACGATAGAGTTTTATTTATTATCATATGTTAAGATTTATACCTTTAGTAGAATGATAGCCTATATCTAATGGATATTGTGTTGCTTAAGCTGACTATCCATATCTCGTGTTGCCACGAACGATTGTCTTGACGCATTCACTTAGCCCTTATATGTTACCATTGTTTTCTTCCTACAGAGGAAATGCTTTTTACACTGAGAGCCGACATGGATGAGGTAGTTTGAATATCAATCAACTGCCTTACCACTGTTTTTACATCTGTTTGTTTTTTTTATCAAATTGCCTACTACTCTTATACATGCATGAAGGTCTCGTACATATGTACTCCTAACCTAAAAAAGAAGAAGATATTTATTATTGAATATAGAAATAAAACAATTCAAATTTTAAATAAACGAAAAATATGTAATATATACATATAAATAAAATCTCAATGATTTAATGAATGTACGTGAATACAAAGGTTCTGTTAAGTTGGCATTTATTGTATGTATGTAATTCTGAAATTTGGGAAATTTTCATGTAGTAAACTGTCAATTCTATAAGGAAAGTGAAGCCTTTGGTAGCCATCTGTCGTTGATGAATATCAGAGTCTAAATAGTTACATTTTGAGAGAGTTTAACCCGACCACGCCATACATTTGGTGGTTTGTAGAAATTCAATTTGTTCATTCTAGAAACTCCTTTTTCCAGAGCAAAGGTACTAAAATGTTGTAGATAAACGATTTAGTGAGGACATCTCTATGTTTTAATAGAATAGATTATTTACGATTGCTTCTACTATACACTGTAGTGTTAATGGGTGGGGGTTCAATACCACTGTACGTTAATGGGTGGGTGGGCGGGTCAGTACCACTGTACGTGTAGGGGTGGGCGAGTGGGTCAGTACCATTTTATGTGTATGGGTGGGCGGGTGGGTCAATACCACTGTACGTTAATGGGTGGGCGGGTGGGTCAGTACCACTGTTCATTTATGAGTGGGCGGGTGGGTCAATACCACTGTACGTTAATGGGTGGGTGGGTGGGTTCCTCGTCTTCATTATATGACACTTGGATACTAATTATATACATATTTTTCTGCAAAAGAAGTTTAGTTTCACTCCCAAATATACCTAATCCATCTGAGTTAAAGGGTTGAACATTAAAATTAAATATATGTTTAATAATATCGCTTTGCAATGAAAGGAGGCATTTACATTTTGGTTTATAGCAAACAAGCCAACAATCAAACTCAATTATCGTTTAGCAATCAATATCAAGGCATCACATATAGCTTAAGGAATACCGTGAAAGTGAATAACAAAACTACTTAGTGTAGTATATGTACTAATATTTGAATACATATTGTACAATATGTATTCAAATATTATATATATACATTATTATCAATTAGTAAACTAAAATCGTTTTAGAATTCAATATAAGGATTATTCACGTAGTGGGAACCAAATTAAAGATAGCTCAAAGCTGTGTGGATGCTCGGAGATAATCATCTATTCCAGGTTATCTAAATTGATCTTTGTGAATGGGCCTTTGCACGCAAGCAGTTCTGTGAATCGATAGGACGTCAGTATCTCTCAAATATTTCGCGTTTGTTGCTATTTTGTGTCAACATCCTAATGCCAATGTAGAGCTTGCAATTCTCCCAAATCATCTACTTAGAAGTTTTGACAGATAGGCCTACCATTAAACAGATATAACAAATTGGCTTTCCAGAAAGGTGCCATATTTTTAATGTTGAAGGAGGATCAAAAGTGCTATATTTAGAATCATAATTGGTCGGTAGCGTAGTTGGTTTAATCCCAGCTTCATGTGCTAAAGGTTCTCAGTTCGATTCCAATCAGAGTCAATACATTTTGAGAAGGATCAGCTGATAATCACCGGCTGTTCATTTGTCATTGGACTATTAATTAATGACACTTTCTAAGGAATAGTCGGCCTTAGTTTGTAACAATGACTACATTTCGCTCATCTACGCTCATCACACTTATTCGAAATCCATATTCACCCATATCTTGACGAACGACGAACGGCGTCTTATGAATAAATAAATAAAAATAAAATAAATTAAAATCCATCTGCATTTAAACTTAAGTAGCCCGGCATGTTCACCCTGGGTAATGAGTCTGTAATCTACAGTATGTACTTAAGTAACCTGGCATGTTCCTACCTGAATCACGAATCTGTAATCTACATTATGTACTTAAATAGTTCGGCATGTTCCTACCCAGATCACGAATATATAATCTACAGTATGTACTTAAGTAACCTGGAATATTCCTACCTGGATCACGAGTCTGTAATCTACAGTATGTAAGTACCTGGCATGTTCCTACCTGAATCACGAGTCTGTAATCTACATTATGTAGTTAAGTAGCCTGGAATGTTCCTACCTGAATCACGAGTCTGTAATCTACAGTATGTAAGTACCTGGCATGTTCCTATCTGAATCACGAGTTTGTAATCTACAGTATGTACTTAAGTAACCTGGAATATTCCTACCTGGATCACGAGTCTGTAATCTACAGTATGTAAGTACCTGGCATGTTCCTACCTGAATCACGAGTCTGTAATCTACATTATGTAGTTAAGTAGCCTGGAATGTTCCTACCTGAATCACGAGTCTGTAATCTACAGTATGTAAGTACCTGGCATGTTCCTACCTGAATCACGAGTTTGTAATCTACAGTATGTACTTCAGTAACCTATGATGTTCCTACCTAGATCATGAGACTGTAGTCTATAGTATGTACTTAAGTAGCCTGACATGTTCCTACCTGGATCACGAGTCTGTAACCTACAGTATGTAAGTACCTGGCATGTTCCTACCTGAATATCGAGTCTGTAATCTACATATGTACTTAAGTAACCTGGCATGTTCCTACCCGGTTAACGAGTTTGTAATCTACAGTATGTACTTCAGTAATCTATGATGTTCCTACCTAGAACACGAGACTGTAGTCTATAGTATGTACTTAAGTAACCTGGCATGTTCCTACCTGGTTAACGAGTTTGTAATCTACAGTATGTACTTCAGTAACCTATGATGTTCCTACCTAGATCACGAGACTGTAGTCTATAGTATGTACTTAAGTAGCCTGACATGTTCCTACCTGAATCACGAGTTTGTAATCTACAGTATGTACTTCAGTAACCTATGATGTTCCTACCTAGATCACGAGACTGTAGTCTATAGTATGTACTTAAGTAGCCTGACATGTTCCTACCTGGATCACGAGTCTGTAACCTACAGTATGTAAGTACCTGGCATGTTCCTACCTGAATATCGAGTCTGTAATCAACATATGTACTTAAGTAACCTGGCATGTTACTACCCGGTTAATGAGTTTGTATGTACTTCAGTAACCTATGATGTTCCTACCTAGATCATGAGACTGTAGTCTATAGTATGTACTTAAGTAGCCTGGCATGTTCCTACCTGGATCTCGAGTCTGTAATATACATTATGTACTTAAGTAACCTGGCATGTTACTTAGTCAATTTAAACACCAATAAGACCAAACCTATGATTTTAAGTCATGGTCGGCTGAAACGTTCTATTGATTTTAGAACCTTTCTGTAGTAAAGTCAAGAGCCTTGGGGTCACAATCAATACAACACTAACATTGAACGAAGCCATAATAGAAACCTGCAACAAGGTGTTTGCAGGAATGCACTCCCTGAAAAAGCTACAAAGGTTTCTGCCTTTACACATCTAACTGATCCTGGTCAAATCACTTGTCTTTCCATACTGTACTTACTGCAACTCTGTTGTAAATGACATGACTGTAAATCACTTATTGAAAGACTGCAACGTTCACAAATTTACTGCCTCTGTTTTGCTGTTGACTTAAGACGTGATGAGCAATTAACTCCATATTATATTCGATCCAAAATTTGAAAAATACTGATCAAAAATTTGATCAGAGAAAAATTAAAATCCTTTCATTGACTCACTCTTTTATAAATTGAAAAATTCCTAAATATTTCTCTGATACGTTTGAATTTGTGTCTCAAATTAGTGCGAAGAGTTCACGATCAGGTTCGTTACTCTTACGTATGCCTCACCATAGCTTATGGCAGATTACAGTAACTAATTGCCGCCTTTGGAATTCTCTCCCTGTCAACATCATTTCCATTTCCAGCTGATCCCGGTTTGTGTCGTCATTAAAACAATATTTTATGGAGCGAATGGCTACGGCTGGCTCATCCTGAGTCGTGGGCCTAGCTGCCGGATAGTATGGCGAGGGGTAAGATTGTGTGCTTGTGTGTTCAAATAGATCTTAAGTTTGTATAATTAAATATTGTTGTAAAGTTAAAACTGCATAATATAATTTTTTTATTTTAGTTTGATATTTAAGGTTAAGTATAAGAAAGGGCCATGAGGCCCTAACATCACCTTTTTGTAAATATTATTTTTTACAAATAAAGAAATGTTCTATTATTTTATATTCTACATTGTTCTTGTCTAGAGAAGCTTCACGTATAACATCTAACTGTGCCTTAGAAGTTTCCTCACTCTAATGGCTTGCTATTCCAGTTACATGAGTCGCTGGTGGTGACCTAGGTATCAAGCTAATTCTTCCAAAAGGTGAGGCAGTGATGGAAAATGTCCGTCCTCCCCTCCGTGGTTAGTGTTTAAAGTTATTTAATATGTAACTTAGAACATAACTATTATCGAATTTAGTGAGTCACCATCTACGTGTAGATTATATTACTGACATTTGATAAAAGGGAAACTTTCCTTACTTAATACAATAATTCCAAATTTAACAGTTCGCATATATTATACGAAAAACCTCAGTTGCCATTTTTGCTGTAGTTCATGTTGTACCACAGATCAAACCAGGACTTAAGTATGTGGTGAGGGCTTAAATGACTATCAGCCTGTATAATTAGGAGATCGTTAACAAGTTACAAATTGGAACTGTACATTCGCACACAGATCTCTGAACTGTACATTTAATTTAACACTAAAAAACAAACTAAATGTTCAATATTTTGCAAAAAATATGTCAACTTCTTAGCATTATGCGTAAACTTAAAAGAGAGGACTTATATCTCTATGCATAAAAAAGAAAGTCCACTCTGTCTCATCACTAATTCTTCCACTTCCCGTAATCCTACAGCGCTTAAATTTGGTACTAATGATTGATATAGACTAAATAGGAAACTTAAGTATTTTCATTTTGATAAAACAATCCTAAGGGGTAGAAACCACCCCTAAAATATTGTTCCATAGCATAAGATTGGGTTGATTTTAGTAAATTAATAGCAGGTGTTTTGTAAATAAACATGTTATTTTTTGTTTGACATTTTACTTTCTCCCATATGCGTTAACATAGAGAAAATAATGTGATCGTCAGAATTTTTTTACAACTTGGTCTAACAATCCATTTTAGGGTCCCCTGAACCAAAAAATTGTTAAAAAGAGGTTTTTTTGTGTCTGTCTGTGTGTCTCTCTATGTGTATGTGTAGTTTACTGGAGACCAAACGGGTGGATCAAATTTTAAGAATTTTGGCCTTTAGATGTGTTTAGTTAGTTTATCCAGTTCATTTGTCACTTTTTTGAATTTTTATTTTTTACATTTTTATGGGCAAAAAATGTATAAAAAGGGAATTTTCTCAAAAAATGGCTCTAATGATTTTAATTAAATTTTCAGGAAAGATGCGAATTGCAATTTAAAATACTTTGGAAAACCCTCTAACTTGACCAGTTTTAGTTATGAAATTTTTTTACGGGAAGAAAATAAAAAATGCAATTTTGTCAAATAACAATTTTAAATATTTTACTGACCATCCCACTAAGTTGGAGCTGGAGGCTGAAGGCCGGACACCACAATTCAAGTTGTTGATGGTTGTTTATATAAAATCTGAATATGTGATTTAATTAAACAGCTGTTTCTGAAGACTATTTTTGTTCCATACCTGTATTAAAATAAAATAAGTGTTTCGTCTGTACATTCATTAGAAATGTAATGAAGTGAACATCTGTTTTTATTTAAGTGTGTTTATACATACTTTAATTTTAATTTGTTAAACAATCTGATATGACAAAGAACGTTTGTGCCTGTTACCTAGTACCATTTACTTTATCCTATTGACGCATTAGTGCTTTACAAGTAATTACAGTTTTTCTATACATTTTTCTCTCAATCTTGTAAAATCTATTTGGAAAAACCATGTTAAAATGTCCCTAAAGACGTACAGTATCGGGTTTTCTGGTCCATCCAACTTCGTTGTCTAGAAGAACGGCAGCAGGTTCAGCTTTTATATTGATGTGATGGTTTAGAGGGAACCACGGGGAAGGGTAGCAGGTGCAGAGAATAACCTCAAAGGGCTGTCGGATAGTTCACTAATAAATATAGAAATGTAGGTTTTCAATGGATTATTAACAGTTATCCCTAAATAACTATTTATCATATTTATGTCCAGTGCTTTAAATTTAATAAGTGAGTATTGAATAAGTAGTACATTCTTAGTTTATAACAACTTAAGGACAAATAAAGTAACATCAACTGGATAGTATAATTTACGTTTATTTTTACCCTTCTTGGTAACAAGTCAAACAGATATTTATAGAATATTATATTTGACCATTCTAGATGGTAACTGCTGCTAAATATATGATGATCCTCTGAACAATGGTACTCAAGACTTTTCGTAAATATTACATGAAAGGATTTATACATAATGTACATAAGGTATTTAAAACCACGGAGAATTCCTTTGCATATGGTCAATAATGATTACACATTGATACTGTGAAGGTTTTGCCAACTAACGGACACAATATCATAGGCATGAGATTTAATTATTTTTATTTCATTATTTTAAATAGTATCTAAAATATATGGTCCTAATATATATATATATATATAAAATTAACGTAGATAGTGTATAAGAAGTTTACATGCTACCTTACACCACTATAGGGGTCTATGTAGACTAAATGTCCACACTAATCCTAATTTGGACGGTAGTAATGGGGTTTGAATGTCATCTTTACACTTTAACGCAGACGGTATCCTATATCACTTATGCAAACCTTACGCATTTATAAGAAAACTTCAAAGTCAGAATGCTAATATTCTATTAGGTTTTATTTTATTTCTAATTATTATATTGTATAAGATATTTTCGCCCTATTTTTAAATTGTATAGGATTTATTTTCAAGAAAAATAAGTTATTTTATTTAATGAAAACCATTGTTTCAAACTAGATGTAGAATCACATCATGAATTTGCATTTTACATATAATTTATAATTTTAATATTAGGTAGTACAGTTAAAATATACAATATACATTTTAAAATTAATTTATATTTATAACTGGAAATTTTAAATATTAATTAATTTTTACAATATTTTTAGCATTAATGAATGTGAACCTGTTTTTAAAAAGAAATATTAGTAATTTTCTTTGTAATAGTAACATAAAATCAAGTTAAATATCTTTAAAATGGATGAAAAAATAAGTATTTAATTATAATGTTATAGTAATAAAAGTAGAACGTCTGTTAAGGTAAACCAGGTTACTGTAAGCAATTCTCGTGTACCACGTTTTGTATGTTTAAAAAAGTACTCTAATGTGATTACGAGAAGGACAGTTACCTTTATAGAGCACTAAGCCAAGGATATCAGGGGCTTATCCTAGAGTGGTTGACACGTCTATGTTGTGGTGTTTATTATAATCTACTGGCGTCAAGCTATGTGATAGTGCAAGTAGTCTATTGAATATTTTATGGACTTTGTTTAAAAAAAATAAGAATCTGATTCTTTTGTGAATCCCTCTGGTCTGAGGAAGGTGAGCGTGGTTCACCGAAATCGATCACCATAATATTTGTGCATTTTGTGCTTATATTGTAATAAAAAAAAATACAAAAATACTATTACGATTTAGAGTAGTCATTTTACACTTCATATATTCATACTTACAAAATAAAAAAATCTTCAACATAGATTAAGCCTATATTAAAATATAGTTAAAAGCGTTCTTATATTTTTGAAAAAAATTGTATAAAAGTTACTTCGTTTATTTATAAATCTATTTAGTTTGTTTTTTATTTAGTTAACTAGGATATTTTTATATATAATAGGTGAAGTCGTTTTTTGTAAACGCAACTCCACCATTTCTTGACCAATGGAAAAGGTTGAGGTTGCCTACATTCGTAGTTCTGCATTAAGGTATTAATTTTTAAATATTTTAACTGAAGGCCTCAAAGTACGTTTTCAGCATAAGAATAATACGGAAAGATATTAAGTAAATCGAAAAATAACAGCTGTTCAAATGCAGATATTGATTTCCAAACTTTTTCAACAGATGTTACCATGTAGATAATGGTGTTTCTAATATTGAAAAGGTTAGATATTTCATATTTCCAAACATGGGAAGGTTTTAAACATGGGTTTTCACGTTCGATTTTAGAGATTCGCTCTTCTCGACTTGAACATTTCGACGGTAATCAAATGTAATTATTTATTTATTTATTAAGTCTTCAGTTGTTAAACAAAAACAAATGACAAAACTCGTTTGAAATAGGCTAAGTAATATCATTAGATGATTAAACTACCAAACAGAGAGAAACGCAATTAATTTGAGTGATAAAATGTAAATAAATGTATTATTTAGATTTTAAATTATACATTTAATTTAATATTATTTGTAGACAAGTCAGATGCCGAAGGTCGAGGTGTATCGAGCTCAGCGAGTGCGGGGTTGGCACGCAAATCGTGCGTGGGTGTCATCTAGTTTAACATTAATACTAGAATTTTACTTCAATTAGTATTTGCCTTTGTAACTATTCAAGCATTGAGAAGATAGCACTACACAGGTATACATATTAATAAACTAGTTAGACAAAATAAAAATAATACATAATGTATACATATATTGCTATGCCTTAAACCTCTAATTTTATGTCCGCTACCAATAAATAAGTAATTACATAACAAGGATTTGTTTGAGTTGTATTAAACTATTCCATAACCAGTGGAATATAAGGAAACCTTACCAGTATGGTTGGTTAGCCATCGAACTATTTTGGGTTGGTGGCTATTCATCACTACCCCCAAAATATGCTTAATATGTTGGATAGGAATAGAACGTATATATAAACCATTAGAAGAGGCATGGCATGAATGTTATGCATGAAAATCATGTTTAGCTGTTGTTAAAGGGTTATGTTTCCACTTCTATAGTATATATTTTTTGTATGATCGATTTTAATTTAGTTGGTGAGGTAACAGGTGTAGTGTGACTCTAGTATATGTACACGTGCGTGTTTTCGAGTTACTCTACACACGGAAGTGACTGGTGTAGTGTAACTCTAGTAAATGTAGACGTGCGTGTTTTTCGAGTTACTCTACACACACTAGTGACTGGTGTAGTGTAACTCTAGTAAATGTAGACGTGCGTGTTTTTCGAGTTACTCTACACACGGAGGTGACTGGTGTAGTGTGACTAGTAAATGTAGACGTGCGTGTTTTTCGAGTTACTCTACACACACTAGTGACTGGTGTAGTGTAACTCTAGTAAATGTAGACGTGCGTGTTTTTCGAGTTACTCTACACACGGAAGTGACTGGTGTAGTGTGACTCTAGTAAATGTAGATTGGCGTGTTTTTGGAGTTACTCTACACACGGAAGTGACTAGTGTAGTGTGACTAGTTAATGCAGACGTGCGTGTTTTTGAATTTCCTTTCCACACGGTAGTGACTTGTGTAGTGTAACTCTAATAAATGTAGACCTGCATAATTTTTTTAGTTACTGTACAAACGGTAGTGACTGGTGTCATCACACACATGGGTATGAAGATCATGGAGTACATTTTATCTGCAGGTATACAATAATTTATTAAAGATCTAGGTTCATATTAAAATAAAATGTAAACAGTGGAAATGGTTATGATTAAAAGTGCAATATATCCAAGCAATTCCAGTAACCACTAGTGCTCAGTGAGTTTTACTTATTTTGATTAACATAGTAGCGTCAGTCCTGCTGACCCAAACACCCGGGGGGGGGGTGGAGATTTATTAAAGAACCTATCTGCTGCACCGCATCTTTACAGTTAAATCCCCAAACCTATTCCATTGGCTAGTGATTAAATTGTCAATTTAAAGTAGTATACTAATAACATTTGAATAGTGTCCTTATAAGCAAATGAGTATTCTAGAATATTAATCCAGCCACTATATTGCCATTTTACTAATATTAATCCAGCCACTATATTGCCATTTTACTAATTGTATTAAATTAAAAGTTGTTTTTTCTTCTGTTGGGCAAAAACACATTTTGATAATTTCTTTTTAGTAACAAACTAATGCCAAGAGAAGTGTCCATCAAAGTAACGAGAAATAGTACGCTAACCTTATCATTCCTTTGTAAATCCCTCCAGTACAAATAGTACGCTAACCTTATCATTCCTTTGTAAATCCCTCCAGTACAAATAGTACGCTAACCTTATCATTCCCTTGTAAATCCCTCCAGTAGAAATAGTACGCTAACCTTATCATTCCTTTGTAAATCCCTCCAGTAGAAATAGTACGCTAGCCTTATCATTCCTTTGTAAATCCCTCCAGTCTTGAAGAGGTAAACGTGGTTTACCGAAATTGATCACTATAATATTTGTACATGTTTCAATTAAATTGTAATAAGTTATCTGTTGTGTGACGTTCCCTTGTATTTTTTAATAATAACATTGCAAAACGGTTGAATTACTGGTCTTAAAATTAGGAATATTGGCAAGGTTTTTATCAGTTTTTTACGGGCCTAATAATAATAAAACAGTATTAGGTTATGACAAAGTAATTTTTTAATTCGCATTTCAAGTGTGATCCTGAATTGTATGATCTACTAACTAAATGAGAAATATAATTCCTATAAAATTTAATGCACAGTACGAAAAAAGAAAGACAACTTTTCTGACGGCGCTATTAATGTGGCCAGATTTAAAAAGTTAATTTATTTTAAAACTATAATACAACTTAGTTCAGTCCAGTAATGTAATAACACCTTAATATGTTATTCGATTCTGTATTAATTTATAAAATAATTATATAATATCAAGACTCAAGACGTACTGGAATTTATTAAGTGTAACGAAAAATAACTGATAGTTTATTATTTAAACTCAATTTACCGTCTATTTATAAATGATTGTATATTAAAATGTGTTTATAAATAGACACACTGACGAATAATAAATGTAACTAATAATAACTACAAATATTTTAAATGTGTACATTTTCTTTTAAACATTATATGGACATAAAAAAAAAAATTATAAACACCAGATAGAGAAAAGAGCTATAACTTATTACTCTTACGGAAAAAAGTTGATAAAGATGAATTCTTTAATATTTTGTGAAATCCCATAAAACTATTTTGGGCGTACATAAAATAACACGTTCCATATTTGTGAATTTCCTACTATAACGTAGCTTTTGGTTTTCCCTTAATGTTAGGCTACTGTAAACGGTGATCCATTGACAACTTTATAAGTCAATAACCACTATGTTGTATAATTAAGTCCGAAACTAATAGTTTTTTTCTTTTTAGATTAATAGACCTTTTAACAAACATGGGAAAATTACTATTGAAATATCCCTTATTACTTTATGAAACGTAGAATTCAAAAAAGGTACATACGTTAAAAAATGAACGAATGCGCAGCTGCAAACACCTACTAGACTCTATATAGCTGGTGTTATAGCTTTAGTTATAACACTTAAACACAATAAATTTATTGGGTTACTACCTCATTATATTTATTTCAATTATTTACTCCGATGGTTCACTATATTGACTTTTTATAATGCGAGATTTTTGTTTGTTGTGAGCGTGGTGTTTGTGATCCATGAAAATCACAGTATATTTTGTATACTGGTATCAAACTTTTTGATAATTATGAAACATAAAATGCTTATGGAATGAAGAAAGGCAGTGATGGTTTATATTGGTTGGAGGAAACTGAACATCACATGTCAGTGGGTCAGAGGTTGTATTTAACGTACTATTGGAACATGATGAAATGGTGGAAATATCTGACCAGGAAAATTGTGATATTGTTATAAGCATCATTGTCAAAACATGGAACACTCACAGGCAATATTTTCCAGTTTCAGTAATCGTTGACTATACATTAAAGGCCAGTGGTCTATATGTTTGTAATGACACTTCTGTCCTCAAAGTCTATACATTGTTTACAATAAGACAAGTGTCAGCGACCATGTTCCATAGCTGGAAAAAGTGTTCATTTATATAAATTTTATGATCATATAAACTTTTTATAAATCATGATCATGATATATAAATTATATATGATCATATAAATAATTAAATCATATAGGAGCGGCCGTAGATAAGGGGCTTAGGCGCTTCCTTGCCATGCTGCCGGTCCGGGTTCGATTCCCAAATCCCAATGTGACCACTAACAGATTTTGCCCTGCCGCTCCCGTGGTTCGGAAGTCACGTAAAGCCGTTGGTCCCCAAGTTAAGTGTTAGAGAGGGCTCCTTAGCCCTAACTTCGCCTGGTAAAAGAAGACAAACTTTGACTTTTAAGTTTTTGATACTTAAGGATATTATAGTTGTATTTATATTTGTATGGTGCTTAGGAAGTCTATTCTTATAGTTTACTTATCCACTTATGCTGTGCACCGAATAGGTAATTTCCATATGAGAATATAGTAATATACTTGTATTATTTCTTAATTTTTAGGTATAATTAATGTATATATTTTTAATATTACTGTAAAGTCATATAATAAAAGACTGAAATGTATTCTGTTAACATTATTAGTTAACAGAATCAGGAATCTTCCCTACTTAATTTTTTGTGTTTCCGGAGGGTAATGATAATAAATATGTCGGGCTACCAGCCTGTGACGGAAGGTAAGCTGGAGGTCTGTGTGTGAGCTAGGTCTTCACACCTATTCATAATATATTTAGTTCTGTTATTAGATATCCTAATTATTTTTTCAATAGAGACCCTTTTCTCATATGGCGCGAATAACACAATAGTTATTAATATTCTGCAAGATCTAATTAAAAATGGCAAAATATATTGTATGAGTGGAGTATGAAAAAAGCAGTAATGTGCTGACTAAGATAATGAGAATATCTTAATCAGCAAGCGGGAAAGGAGCTTATATGTGTGGGTAGGTGCCAAGAGAAAGAGATTGATTATGTGTAAGTGAGTGAGAGTGAGTGTGAAAACAAGGGAGGAAGGAGCGTATTGGTTGCGAAAGAGTGAGGACGTGTGATTCAGCAAGGTAGAAAAGAGGGTATGAGTGTGGGTATTAACAATGATGGGAAGTTGAGTATGTGTGTGAGTGAGTGAGAGCGTGGTCATGTGCAAGGTGGAAGGTGCATGTTGATTGTGACACAGTAACAATTTGTTAACTAGTATGGGAGAAAGGAGAGTTTAATTGTGGGTGGGTATGATCAAGGACGGAGGTTGAGTATGTGTGTGAGTGAGAAAGGCTATTGGTGCAAGGGAGGAAGGTGCGTGTTGGTTGTTAAATAGTGGGGATGTGTGGATCAGCAAGGAAGAAAGGAGAGTATGAGTGCGGGTAACTATACGCAAGGAAGGGAGGTTATTTAGGAGTGTGAGTGTGCAAGGTGTTGGTGCAAGGGAAGAAGAAGGTACGTGTTGGTTCTAAGAGAGTGGGGATGTTTGAATCAGCAAAGAAAAAATGGCTGTATGTGTATGGTTACGAGCAAGGGAGGGAGGTTGGTTATATATGAGTGAGGGTGTTGGTGAAAGGGGTGAAGGTGTGTGTAGTTTGTGAGAAAGTAGGGTTGAGTGAGTCAACTAGGGAGAAAGCTGCGTATGAGTGTGGGTATGAGCAAGGTTGAGAGGTTGCTAATGTGTGTGAGTAAACAAAGGTGTTGGTGCAAGGAAGGAGGGTGTGTGTTGCTTGTGAAAAAGCGAGTATGTGTGAATCAGTAATGTAAGTGTGTGAGTATGAACAAGAGAGGGAGGTTCAGTAAGTGTCTGAGTGAGTGAGGGTGTTGGTGCAATGGAGGATGGTGCGTATTTGTTGTGAGAGAGTGGAAATGCTTGAATCAGAAAGGGAGAAAGGAGTGTAAAAACAAGGGAGGGAGGTTGCGTATGTGTGTGTGAGTAGGTAGAATATGAGACATTCAGTTATTGATTAGTGAGACAGTGTATATATGTTTATGAATTATAAGGTTAATGTAGTGGAAAGAAAAGAGAGCATTGATGAACATTTTCAACTCCTTAAACGGCGAAATATTTAATTGTTTCATTAACCGTTTCAATTTAAAAGATGGTGGACTATGATTACTATTTTCTTATTTTTTGTAGTAATCGTGTTTTCATAATATATTAATAATATTTATTAGAATTTTATATAAGTAATGTATCGATGTATTGTTTATATAAAAATAACATTTCAATTACGAAGGTTAACACTATGTATACATTTTCTAGCTTAGAAAAACACGATTTATGAATAAATTACACTAGGAAAACATACAGAATAATGCTTACTATGAAGGAAATACTTAAAATTTATCATATTCATCAGAAAGAAAAGAAAAGCCTAAACTAAAAATTAATTAACAGTGGATAAATAGGCACAATGTAAAAGTAGTAGTATATTTGTTTACTACGTTGTGTTTTTTTTACTTTAGTTTACTAATACAAATTGACTGCACCTATTGGTTAAAATAAAAAGTAGACTATATATCCCCACTTTTGATGAATTGATTAATAAATTATAAGCAGGAAAACTACTCTTATTGCAAATTTAAATACGTGCATTTTCCACAATTACTCACACACGCTACATAAATGTTCTCAATCTAATACAGTCATTATAATATACCCATTACACATAGTTAATTTAAACTGTTTTTTACCCATGAATTAAGAAAATTAAATCAAGGTTTTGGTTTGGGTTTTCAATCAACTATCATAAAGCTGTAGGTCCCTTAGTTGCCCTGGCTGTTGGGCTACTAATAAATTTCCCTTTCTGAAGAAAAGTTGAACTCAATGAGTAAGCAGACTACACTCATGTCATCATTAATTTTCACCTTAAAATACGTTTTGTTGCACAATGTTTTGTTGGCGTTTCATATGTAAGGATGTAAGAAAATAAACTGCAGTCAACGTTACCTATGGAATACAATTGTATTGAATACATGTGTCCAGCATTTTTGAATTTGATGTTTAGGAGTTGAATTAATTTTACTGCTATTTAATTTTCAAAGATGACTTTTTGTTATTATTTAGTTTTAGGAAGTTTATTTCTGCCTTCAAGGTAAATTTTGTTGTTGTTGTTACTGTAACCTCCTATTTCAACTCCTATTAAAACTAATGCAATCTCCTATGTCAACTACTGTAACCTCCTATGTCAACTACTGTAACCTCCTATGTCAACAACTGTAACCTCCTATGTCAACTACTGTAACCTCCTATGTCAACTGCTGTAGCCTCCTGTGTCAACTATTGTAACCTCCTATGTCAACTACTGTAGCCTCCTATGTCAACTACTGTAACCTCCTATGTCAACTACTGTAACCTCCTATGTCAACAACTGTAACCTCCTATGTCAACTGCTGTAGCCTCCTGTGTCAACTACTGTAACCTCCTGTGTCAACTACTGTAGCCTCCTATGTCAACTACTGTAGCCTCCTATGTCAACTACTGTAGCCTCCTATGTCAACAACTGTAACCTCCTATGTCAACTACTGTAGCCTCCTATGTCAACTACTGTAACCTCCTATGTTAACTACTGTAACCTCCTATGTCAACTACTGTAGCCTCCTATGTCAACAACTGTAACCTCCTGTGTCAACTACTGTAACCTCCTGTGTCAACTACTGTAGCCTCCTATGTCAACTACTGTAGCCTCCTATGTCAACAACTGTAACCTCCTATGTCAACTACTGTAACCTCCTGTGTCAACTACTGTAGCCTCCTATGTCAACTACTGTAGCCTCCTATGTCAACTACTGTAGCCTCCTATGTCAACAACTGTAACCTCCTATGTCAACTACTGTAGCCTCCTATGTCAACTACTGTAACCTCCTATGTCAACTACTGTAACCTCCTATGTCAACTACTGTAACCTCCTATGTCAACTACTGTAACCTCCTATGTCAACAACTGTAACCTCCTATGTTAACTACTGTAACCTCCTATGTCAACTACTGTAGCCTCCTATGTCAACAACTGTAACCTCCTATGTCAACTACTGTAGCCTCCTATGTCAACTACTGTAACCTCCTATGTTAACTACTGTAACCTCCTATGTCAACCACTGTAATCTCCTATGTCAACATTGTGATTTTACCATCATACCCTTGTTCAATTCAATTACATATGTCCTAGTAAATATTAAATAGGATTTTTATACTATAGACAAGCATTTCTTCTAAAACTTTGTAGGGAAAGTTTCTCTATTAGGATAATTATTTTCAGCACACTAAGGCATGCCATTCCTTTCTTCACTTTGAGTTCATATGAACCCCCCCCCCCAAAAAAAAAGAAAATTTTACACATTTGAAAATGTACCAGTATTTTTCTTTATAGTTGTTTCCTATCCTTCAATTGGATAGATTACCCTGCTAGGGGAATATTTATGTCCCCCTCCGAAGATTTATTACTATTCCCCATTTTTTGTGTCCCTTTACTTTCTCTTTAAATAACTTATATAATACAGTATTAAATTGACAATACTTATATCATCATTTTTTAAAAGATATATTTAAGCAATTAGATAGTAAAAATAAGATTAAAGAGCTTACTGTAGAAATATACGTTATTATCATTTCATTTACGTTATTTATTTTAGAACGCACAAAAAATAATGAAAATTAATCCATACAAGAACTGCTTGTTTAGGTATTTAAGACTTAAGTTATTGACATAATTATTTAAATGTATAGATATGTCGTGAGAATATTCAATCTGTTTTAGCTAAGAATATATCATAAATGTAATATATTTCATATTTGTATAGTGAAGTAAATTTTCAAATGAATTTATAACTAAATTCAGCTCACCCTGTCAAACATGAATTGGATAACTAATAATCTTTTAAGTAAGTTAATATGTCAATGCTGATATTGACCTATTTGGGATCATACTCCTGAGGTAGCCGTAATCATATGTTATCAGTGGATGAGAATGTAATTGTCAGAGGTCTGACGGTTGGCGACGAACACCCACACAATAATCATTATTATAATTTGCATAATATTTGTACAGGAGTAGACTATAGAGACTCTGTTCACATTCCCAAATGTTCGTTTCTGTTAAAATAACAATTTGAGGTCTATTTCCAAATGTAAATGTGCTCTACGCAGATTAAAGTTTATCTTAAAATTTGTACTTTTTGATTTGTTAGGATATAACTATAGTGTTAGATTTAAATAATAAATGCATTGCATAAATAAATAATGTCGACTTTACTGGAATATTCGTGTAACTTATTAAAATAATCATAATATACGCTCCTCTTTAAACTACACTAATTACCGAATACGTGTGGTTTTGTGTGGACGTAAATACGGGAAAAGGCGCAAGTTAGAAACACTGTTACTGTACTAAAACTAAGAAAACAATTAAAATTTGATGATAAGAGCTAACTGTAACTGTATTAGTGAACGTAGAAACGCAATTTAGTGCAATTACAATGGAAGATATAACCTATCAATGTCGTGTACTGCCTCCTCTAACAGCTTAGAGACGTCTTTCTATTCTCTCGACGGTGTTGAGGGAAGTTGTCCCACTACTCTTTAATGGAGCCTCCTAGCCGAGCCAAGCTCGTAGACGCTGGATCTCGGGATCGAACACATGCTTACTTTGATTGTGGCCAGGACTTCTTGGAGGCCAGTTCATAATAGTTAGCTAAACCCCATGAAGGTAGTTTGTGTGGACGTGCATGAGGATGAAGTCATCAATTATGAAGGGTGCTACCTACTAACATTGTGCGATGTATACCTAGCCGTCCGGCCACTGCAGTGTACGAAGTCAAGCTACCACTAGTACCGTAACCCTTATGGCCTCAGATTCATTAAAAACCCTATGTTGTTCCGTAGCCAAAGGAAGCCACCACTGAACAAGGCAGAGAATCGAAATAACTGGGAATCTACTTGTACTACATTATAATTAAGGTTAGATATGCTGGGCAAAGATAAACAAGTTAAGATATTCTTGTGACTGAAAATAAATGTTTTTTTAAGTTCACTAGACGACTTGTCAGTATTATGCGAAATTTCAATATTTTGGGAAAATAGTTGTAGGCTACAACTAACAACTATAATCGTAATAATAAAAAATAATATTCAAAGTCTTTGAAACACAACAACTCTTTTTGAAACACAACTCGATAATTTTTATTGAGTTTATTACCTCTCCAAGTTTTTATTCTTTTATCCTTGATATTTCAACTTGCAAAAAGCCATCTTTAGTTATACTCTAGTTGTTACAATATTGTGAATGAAGATAACTATTATGAATAATATATTTTTACAGTATATAATTAGGTAAAAATGATTTGTTTAGTGTAAAAATGTATAAAAAGTAAGACTTGATTACGTGTATTTAATATGTAATAATACATTTGGATTATGCTTAGCACTTTCCTAAATTTAAAGGCTTTCTAACTTAAACATAAAGTTACTTTTTTGCTTGTTTGTAACATTTCAATATTTGTTCTAACATTCATGTAAGTATGATTAGATTTATTAATATCAACCGAATTTAACACCAGCTGTAAACATTTTACATGAGAGAGTTCATTTATTTTAATTTATATTTTCATAACCTTGTTTTAATCTGAATATTAATTCTCGTAAGTTAAATTTTACTTAGTAAGTATAAATATATTAAACATTGTTAACGCTTAAAATATTATTGTCTTCATTCTTTCACACATTGTTTTGGAACTAAAGTGTAACTATAAACACTATTTTCCAAAAAAAAAAAACAAAACAAACAATGTTTTAACTAACAAAAACCTGTAAAAAGTTTAAGGGTTTTAATTATTTCCTTTAACGTAATATAGCTGTGAAATTATCTATGGAATCTTAAACGTACAACGAACAATACAGTCAGTTAAACATATTATATATCAAATAATATAACAAAAGTATGCAGAATAGTTTTAGAAAATGCCATTCTACCACATAGCTTCTTTGTCTTCTTTGAGTTCTTTTCCATGATTAGTGACAGATACAAGAATATTTAATTTTTATTCCAAACGAATTTAAAAAGAATATATAAGGCCTGTTCATAGCAAGCATTTTCTAGAATATTAATTTTACCATGGTGTTTAACTTTATACAAACCCGAATAAATCTCATATGGAGAACGTCACAAAATTATTTTTGTAGAATATAAAGTTTAGGGTGTTCCCGGAAGTGGTTGTCAGCGGTTCGACTCTTGAAATTTCCAAATAGAAACATACGTCATGTGGCATATCATTTTAAAGGTTTTTGAACGATGAACAGTATTGTCAGAAAATATTGGAACTATCTTAAGTCTTGTCCACATAGCAGGGTTTTTTTTAATTTTATACTGTGGTGCTTTGGTTCTTAAATTTACAAGTGTAAATTTTAATTCATTAGAAATAGCATAAGATTAGCTTTTAAATGGTATGTCATATTATCATAATTTAAATTTGTCTATCACATATCCAACATATTCAAAATAAAAAAAAAAAACTTTGTAGCCCTGTACCCATAACATTTTAAGCGACAGCATAGGTCATGTGGCATATCCAATTAAAGGAGTTTAAAAAGAAATATCTCAATAATATAAAATTTATTTATATTTCTACAAGTTTAAGAGTTATAAGAATAAAACGAATTTTATTAAAATTCAAGAATTGATCTTAGTAATTATTAAAATAAACTAACATTTGATCGAACTCAGTTAATAATGTATAATAACCTCGCCATGTACTGTTAATTTACCATTTATAACTAATTACAATACAATCATAATCCCAGAGGTCCCTTACTGACGACAGGCCTTTAGAAATTTAGATTAGATATATAACAGCGTTTTTATATGTCTTATAAAAAACCTTAAACAGCTCATCAACAATGATATGACGATAACATGTTCTTGCAATGTATGTACTCGTTTTATTGTCATTACTAAATGTAGCTGGTTAGTTAGTCGATTAGTTGTGTGTGTTAACATACATTTTTTGTAATTTTTAATAATCTAGACTTGTTTGTTTATTTGATTAAGTTAATTATTGCGAAGCTGTTATTGAGTATCTTTAGAAGTGCAACTGTTATGTTTTAAATGTTGTAGACCACTATTAGTCACTTGTGATACATTACATACACCAATTTGGTTTAAAGATGAATTTCACGAATGCTGAAGGTTTTGATATGCTTATGGTTTTGGGAAAGTTTTTCAGAACTTTACAGGTGTTGCTCGTTTGTACGCAGAGTAATATTCAGAGTATGACTTTCCCACACAGAAATTATTACAAAGTCTAGCAGCTGAATTAAGACAGACTGGCCAATTGCAACCTCAACACAATAAATCCAAGGAAATTTGAAGACTAGTTACGAGTGAGAAGGTCCCGGGGTTGTAGCAGCTCGAGTAAGACAGACTGGCCAAGTGCAACCTCACCATAATAAATCCAAAGAAATCTGAAGACAATTTACGAGTGAGAAGGACCCAGGGTTGTAGCAGCTCGAGTACGACAGACTGGACAAGTGCAACCTCACCATAATAAATCCAAGGAAATCTGAAGACCATTTACGAGGGAGAAGGACCCAGGGTTGTAGCAGCTCGAGTAAGACAGACTGGCCAAGTGCAACCTCACCATAATAAATCCAGGGAAATCTGAAGACCATTTACGAGTGAGAAGGAATCAGGGTTGTAGCAGCTCGAGTAAGACAGACAGGGCAAGGGCAACCTCAACATAATAAATCCAAGGAAATCTAAAGACCATTTACTAATGAGAAGGTCCCAGGGTTATAGCAGATCGAGTAGGACATACTGGCCAAGTGCAACCTCAACACAATAAATCCAAGGAAATCTGAAGACCAGTTACGAGTGAAAAGGTCCCAGGGTTGTAGCAGCTCGAGTAAGACAGACTGGTCAAGTGCAACCTCAACACAATAAAGCCAAGGAAATGTCAAGACCAGTTACGAGTGAGAAGGTCCCTGGGTTGTAGCAGCTGCTTTACAACATCCTTATGACTCAATTTGCCAAATTTCTTGTAACTGGTGAAATCAAATTTCAAACAATTACTAAAATTAATGCTTGAATTTTATTAAAATTAGTTTTTTCGAATAACTGTTAAACTTGCAGAGATAAAAATAAACTGTATATTAGAAAAATGTTTCTTTTTTAAATTCCTTTAAAATAATATGCCTCATTCTCATTTAAACATTTTTGGGTTCAGGGCTACATTTTTTTTTTATTTGAAAATATTTGGTATGTGATAGAAAAATTTAAATTATGACGATATGACATACCGTTTAAAAACAAATCTTATGCTCTTTCCAGTAAAATAAATTTGACACTTGTAAATTTAAGTATTAAAGTACTACAGTAAAAAATGAAAACTCATAAAAGTTTTTAAAAACCCGTGCTATGAGGACAAGACTTAAGATATTTATCAAACTTTGTTGTCCATACTGTTCAGCGTTTAAAAACCTTTAAAATGATACATTCATTTCGTATTCACTTTCTGCAGCTGATTCTTTGGAGTCATCCACGTTTTCTGTGTCTAGAGTTGTCAGTTCTGGATCACCCTCACATCTACATATTTCTGCGCACATTACTCCATACGTGAGACAGATGCATGGTAGACAACAGCGTCGTTTGGAGCATATGCAACTACAAATCTCTGCTATAAGGTCTGGAACACAAGGCAAGGTGCACGCGATTGTCTCAAACGTTCCTCTATCGTACGTCCATCCGAAGCTGAGTGGTGAAAGTATGACTGGGTTTGGATTTATATCTTGATTCCACTCGAGTGCCCGAAGATGGGCTATTAATATTTTAGGAGTTTGATTAGCTTTTGTAGGTGGGAGATTTTTATATTGACATTGTAATGAGCCATCAGCGCATATATCCAATGTCAGTAGTTTTAGGTTTTGAAATATGTAATTGACAAACAAGATACTCCAAAGCATATTTTACGTAGTCTGGAAGAGTGGGTGCTGTTTCAATATTGGCTAGGGCGTCCAGTAGGTCATTATTGAATAAATTGAATGTTTTCCACCATTTAAGCTTTCCTTTATCAAAAAATGTCCCAGTGAAATCTGAACCAGATAAGGTATGAAGTCCCAGGAGAGCTAAAGATTTTTGCACTTTAGCTAAATACATATTGTAAAGAATTGGATCACTACTTAGTTGACGAATACATCTCATTTCATTTTTTTATGAATCATCCTTATACGTGTAAAACACAACGTGTACTGAATTGTATGCATTGCATATGTAACCAATCTTGCTGAAGTGCATTTCTAAATTGAAACATGTTTTTACTCTGTTAGGCTTATTGTAAGTGTGTAGCGTCACATTCCACCCACAGATCTGGTATTCCACTTCCACATATAAACTTACCAATTAATTGTTCTAAGTTGAGCTATTATTATATGTAGCTTTCCCGGTTTTAATACCAATCTACCTTTGCAATTTTCGTTGGCCATTCCAAGCTGTTTTAAAGGTTTTTAAATCGCAATGTCAGTAGTAACAACATTTTTGGTTGTTCCATTTAAGGGTTTGTTTAGCTTTTCTAGTTGCCTCATTTCTGTTAACTTAACAGGACTATTAGCTGGAGGCTCATATATAAATGGCAGCAAGGAAAACATGTCGACTCTCCTAAATACCTGTTAACCCCAATCCGTTTTGGAGAGGACTTTAAGATATCATTGCCATGCAATATGGTTCTTCGTAAAAGGAACCAAACACTGTCAACACCTATTGCTTTGTGAAGTAACAAGCAATTGGTTTGTAGGTTTGTACAAGAAATTATTTTTGGTAAAATCACCTTCAAGAGAAGGATTGACATTTATTTTGGTAAGGTCAATGATATTGCATCATGTCGATCAGACTCTTGTACATCTTGGTAAACAGTTACAGAAGTCCCATGAAATGTCCTTCTTCCGCCGATGGTTATTCATAAAAGTCAATATTGCCCATAGCACAATTAATCATGCGGATACCGAATCTGGTGGAATGTACACACCATCGTTCCTAACAATCCTATTAATGACACTTCTGGCAATATCTGTTTCAAATCTCAGTACTCTTGAGTACTTTAATATGCATCCAACGTTATGCAAAAGTTTAATCAAAGTCTTCGTGCTGCATTATGAAAGGTTAATGCACGAACCACTTGAAGAGGTAGGTCTCGACTGTGATGGAAACTTAATGATGTTTTATTTTCTACTTGTCTTCGAGAAAAACTTTTTGACATGAGCATCTGTGACACATTGCTTGCTCGTCTCAGTACATCTTCTTTCTTTTTTATTTGATTATTATCAATGGTATTTTTTCCTGCGATACACCATTTAAAGAAAGTTTGAATTTCTTGTGGAAGAATTAGCTTGGTATTGTGATATTAGCTTAATTTTGAACATATAAAACTTTTTTATGTAACCATTATATGGACAGCATTCAAAAAGTTGGTATTGTTGAGTAATACTGAAGATTTAGAGCAGCTGAATAAAGTTTATTTTTCAAACCGAGATGTCTATGTTAACGGTCACCCGTACACAAAATATTTAAAGAACATTATTTATGTAGAATTCAATACCAAACACTTTTATTTATAGGTTACTTTATCGTAAAAATCATAGTTTACAAGATAAACATGAAAAACCACAATAATATACGGTGCAGTAGCGGCCATTCTGTTATTTTAGTGTGAGAATAATCTGACACTACTTGCTACAGTACACCATCCAAATAATAATTCTCCAAGTTATAACAAAGAGATTGACAGCACTCCCTTGCTTGTATCATCAAAAATCCCACGGATGTTCACTTGCAAGCCGACTATTTATCGTTTGTTTATTCTTTTATATAACAAATATATACTATAATCACATAGCTTTTATTGTTTAAATAAAAAACGGCCAGACAATTTACTAGTTAATTTGTTAGATATCTAGTAGTACGTTAAGTTCAAATTATTTAAACTCTTATATTAAAATAACTAAATCATCCCGAATCCTGGTCTGATATATCTTAATTAAATGAACCATTATTTTCCATTCTCAGATGCATAATTTATGAAAACATAAACGTTAATGATATTTGTAAATTTTTAAGTTAAATTAGAGTTTTATTAGATTTTATACAAAATACACTTTTCTTTGCTTATTTCTATTTTCTATCGCATACTTTTTATATAACCAAGCAAGCAAAATGTAGCCTTGATTAAATAAAATGGCAGTTCTAGTGTTCAATGTCCAAGTGTTAGTTACAGTCGATAGTTGTTTCCACTCGCTAGTCCCTGTACGTTCCACTTAAGTGGTAAGACTCTTTTTCTTAACATTTCAGCATCATCATAATAGGACTAGTAACCCACCATCTTTTAACAGTCTTCACTTCATGCTTAATGCATGTTTACCATATGAATGTGGAAATTTACCAGTTAAAATTATTAAATGTTAAATAACTTAAGGTTTACTAACAGTACAAAATAACTTTTATAAATTGCCAATTTTACATCACCGATGTTTTCAATCTTTTAAAATATGCGTATTATCAATGGAGCATTAGTACAGTAAAAAATACTGCGAGGCGAATAATAAAATTATCTGGCCAAAAGGTAAATTATTAACTAACGTGGACGAATGAAAATTATCAAGTTTATTTATACGTACAATGAAAGCATAACTATATGACCTGAAAACTTATACTAAAGAGAATCGTGTTAGATGATTATTTCAAATACACATAACAAACCATAACCGTTACTTTGTTTGATTAAATTTTTTTAGTATTTTTTGAGGAATCATAAGCATGTTGAAATACATAATACTTTTAACCAGCATATCAGTAAATCATATATTAATAAAATACCAAGCATAAAATTGTATTCTAATACAAGAATGCCTCTCCTTTCAACTTGAATATTTTATTAAATGCCATTTATATTTCGTAAATAAAGGCCAGATTATCCAGTTTAGTCAAGATTCACCAAGTAAGTCATATCGGTTTACTTACTGGTATGACATTTTGCTATCGGTATTTATGGGTTCAAAAAAATAAAAATAAAAAAACTACACTTACCTTGAACGTTTAAATTGATGATTAATATTTTAATAAAAAAGGTAATCTCCTGTTAGTTCTAAAATAAACCTAATGTTTGATTCGAGACTTTATGTTTGACTAGTACTATTTCGATATATATTTATTTTAATTTCTTCCTAATAGAAATATGTTTTAAACAAGATTCAATATTTGTCCAAATTAAGATTATTCAATGGATTAATAAATTAGCTAAGCAAATCAGCTTATTATATGATTCTTATTTTATACACATGCGTACATTTGATTAAGATGCCGTAAATACATGCTTTCAAGGATGATTTTTATATTTGACATTTCCATTATTTGACGTTTATAAAGAAAAAAATGTCCTATGATTGGATTTAGAGTCTTAGGCTGAAGGAATGTTTTAGAAAAATATTTTATAACTTCAATTTTAACATATAAATGGTCTGTAATTTAAAATAGTCCATTTACCTTGTAACTACTTTTAATATACTAATTAATATATAATAAGTATATTAATACTGCTAATATACTTGTAACTACCAGTCCTATTAATACCGACACGGCGTCCGCTCAATGGTTGCATTCAGCGTGGACACCACTATAGAAGTCTGGAGTGTCCATGTTGGATAGTAGACAAGGTTCCGATGTTGTGTAGGGAAGATAACTGAGTGTGACGCCTGTCAGTTAGCTGAAAATCAGACCAACACTACGTGGTTCAGATTCCAGTTAAAGCTGTAGGTAACTTAGTTGCCCTGGTTATTGGGTTATTAATAATTAGCACATTCTGAGGAAGAGTCAACCTTAGTTAGTAACAATGACTAATCTTGTTCATCTACACTCAACACACTCATTCGCCCTTCATATTCACTCATATATTGACGATCTTATGAATGAATAATGAATATTATTTAAATCTATTTATATTAGTTTAAGTAATAAATAACATGTTTACTAGTTATCATCTTAAGCCAATTAAGACTTGACCTCCTTTCGTAAAAATAGTGATTAAATTGTTTTGAAAATATAATCCACATACGGTTCATTTATGTTTGTTCTGGTTCATTCTTTATATAGATTATACATTGATTGTTGTAAGCTAGTTAGTCTTGTCTGAGTGTTTTGTGAGTGTTACTATTTATCCTTTTTCAAATTATTTGCTCTGGCTCTCGTTTGGTTAGTATAGAAGCTATAAGTCTTTCGGTAAATAATGTTTTAATAGTTTTCATGAAATTGTAATAAATAATTAGTTGTATAAGATAATTACTAACCTTAATATTTACATTTTAACTAGTTGTTTATATGTAGTAAAAACAAATTTACTTTTTTATAGCTCTACAAACATGCCAAAAGATAGTATCAAATATCCGTAGACGTTGAACTATGTCCAATCATATTTTCATCCTTGACTGATTCTAGCTCTAACAATGTGGCTCTGACATAAACTAGGCTTTCATCCAGGCATACTAAACCCTCCTTCATTTCAGACTATATTAGTGGTTACAGAGCTGATTGGAATTATATTCTTAGTATTGATTTATAGTATGATATAAATTAGAATAGCGAAGTGGCTTTTTTCTGTCAGAAAAGACTTTATCTCATTGTGGAGACCTAATCTGAAACTATACCCCGAGAGTATATGAGATTAATGAGTGTACTTGATGGAAAATATGGTTTCATGAAACTATTTTGCACCATCAGTCATCCTAAAATTCTTGACACTTATCCCAAAACACTGCTATTACGAACTTTGACTTCATTAGACCCAAATCTTAATGTTGAGATTTTTTAATTTACCAGACTGTGGAAGAAATGAATGCAACTTTTCACTTGTTAACACTTCTAATCAAAGGAAAATTATATAAGTTCTGTTAAAACATGTAGACTATCTGAGGTAATTTAAACTCCATAGATATATGAACATTATAGACCTTATCCCGGCACAGTACAATATTGGGCAACAATTTGTGTTTCTTGCCCTTTTTGACGTTACTTTAATGATCACTTTTCATTAAACAAACAGGCAAATGTGATTCTTCACACTTATGTTATTGCTAATGTAAAAATTACTTAATTTCCTCTAGTATTGATTAAATAAAGAAATGTTATACAACTGGAGAGATTCAAAATGTCAAGCCACCCTAAGTGGCCTGATTTCCCATGCAAATATAAAAATACGCAAGAAGAAAACCTCTGCTCATAAAAATTTAGACAGAAAAAAAATTAATGAGATAGGTTTAATCTGGTTTTAAGAGGATTGGTTTTGTTTCTATACAACGACATCGTTAAACTGTGTAAGCACATATACCACCAACATATCACAGAGAGAACAACCAACAATGTTCTCAGCAAATATACCAGCCAATGATCTTGTATGAAGAGAGTTGGTTTTGTTTCTCTACAGTGACGTCGTTCAACTGTATAAGCACATATACCACCGACATATCACAGAGATAACAACAAAGTTTTATGTTCTCACCACATATACCAGCCAATGATCTTGTATAGAGCGAGTTGGTTTTGTTTCTCTACAGTGACGTCGTTCAACTGTATAAGCACATATACCACCGACATATCACAGAGATAACAACAAAGTTTTATGTTCTCACCACATATACCAGCCAATGATCTTGTATAGAGCGAGTTGGTTTTGTTTCTCTAGAGTGACGTCGTTCAACTGTGTAAGCACATATACCACCGACATATCATAGAGATAACAACCAACTAATATTTTCTCAGAAAATATACCAGCCAATGATCTTGTATAAAGCGAGTTGGTTTTATTTCTCTACAATGACGTCGTTCAACTGTGTACGGACATTTACCACCAAAATATCATAGAGATAACAAACAACTATTATGTTCTCAGCATGTGAACTCCATTTTACTGAATGGAGAAGAATCATTTGTACTGAATCACAAACACACATTTGGTGAGTTTACTTCCACAGTAAGTTACACTATGTTACTGTATTTCCCATATACACAAATTCTATATTTAATTATGATGTAGAGTGTTCTACGCGTGGATTGATAAATCATCAGTTGATAAGGCATTGTTTAGCAATGTCCGGGTTATCATCAATTCTCATTTCATGTTTACAACTGTCAAGGCCACATTCTTATCTGACTTGCAAATATACTGAAACTTGATCTTGACAGCTTTAAAAATATAATAACATTAACATTGAACTCCTAATTTTATAACTAAAGTAGAGTTTCCCACATAACTTTGTACGATAACTTTAACAAAAACTATTCTAAATTTTGACCAATCATCAGACGTTCGGTAGAGCCACGTCAATATATGTATTATTATCATTTTTTTCACTTAGATTGTATAATACCGATTTCGGTTAGATAACAATACAATTGTAAACAAATCGTTTATTATTTTAAAAAATTAACTAAAAAGGCATTCCTAGAAAGGTACGTGCCTAAAATCCAAAATAATTCTGTTTATTTAGTTGATGTAAAGTATTTTTTAATAATAGAAATGTTTTCTATACGTTCACTGAAAATTATGTTTTTATTTCAATATAGCATTGACCTATTCATAGTTTTTACTTTACTAATGCAAGCCTGTAATTTACCATGACAATTATTTATCATAAAAAGAGATATATATACCACCTACATATCATATAGAATATATACCGGTATTTAGTAGGTTTGCGTTATGCTGTAACGTCTCTCTATAAAAAATAACTGTACAAATATCTCTACTCATTTAATTGTTGGATTATTTGCATTAATGTAATTTATAAGAAGTGTTCAAGAACTGACCATTCCACAACTATTGAAGGTGGCTAAACATATAATTATTAAATACAGATGATATTGAACCCTGGCTAAATCATAAATGTAATTGTATATATCTTTGTACATACATTCAGGTAATCTTGATGTTTTTTTAAATTCTTTTATTATATTATATATATATATATATATGCCGAGTGTTTGGTTGTATGTGGAAAATATTTGCATATGCAATGACTATGTGTGTTGAGGTAATATTGTTTTATAACAGTTTACAGTAGCATCTTTATCAGTTTAAACTATATCCAAGTTTGTATTTTTTTATATGTGACAGTTGTGTTTTTTCTTTCTTGCTATTGGAAAATTAACTATGGTAACTGCGATGGGCACCGATTATTTGCCAAATTGCACTGTTCTTTGTATTAATTTAATTTTCCTGAACATTAATTTGTTAGCATTTAGTAAAAATAATTGTAGACGGTCAGTTTACTTTATTATTCTTAATACACATTTTAATAACTAAGTACCTTTGTTTTTATACTGTATTATTTGAAATAGAGTGCTGTTTATTTAGAAAGCTTAGTGATTGGAAGGGACAACTGAAATAAGTTATCAAATTAATCTAAAGCTGTAACGGTTTATCAAATTTAAGAAGGTTACTAGTTAGAGTGATCAGTGTGTAACTAAAAGCCAAACCTCTTTTTTATATAATTATAGTTTTTTTACCGCCTTTGGTTTATGAAATTTCATGCTATTTAGTTTTCAAATCTTAGTTGTTTCCATTGAGTATATCAGTTTTATTTATTGTTTATTATTTTTTTAATTTTTCAGTCATAAAGCAGTGAGATGTTTGAGTGGCTGATCCTGTTGTTAGTAGTAGTTCCACTACTGATATTGGTTTTGTTGAATCTTCAATACTGGTGGGGCCACAGACGGATTCTGTCCGCTGCTTCTCAGCTTCCCTGTCCACCAACCTACCCTCTTGTAGGCAATGCGCTCTTCTTCACTGGTGGAATTAACAGTGAGTAATGTTTAATTAATAAGTAATGGAGTAAGATTAAAGTTCCATGGCAATATCTTGGTTTGACTGGCTCAAACTAAGTCCTAATTTTAGGGAAAATACACTTTGGCGTTTTTAACTTTATTGTTACACACATAACTTATAGATGTTTGCTAATTACTCACGTTGGTTATGTGGAATATATGGTGTCCGAGTTTTATGTGTTGGTACACCTGGATAACATTTTAACGGCCTGAGATATCAATATGAGACATTGACCATACCTACGGTTTTTTTTTAATGTTTCCAGTTGTCAAAAATTTGCCCTTCTTTCTCAAGGGAAAACATGAGGTCAACTAAAAACGTTCAAATCAAACTCCTTTCATGAGACCCCTCATTTTACAGGGAATAAAAAGAAGAAGTCTAACTATACGAACTTGAGATCTCTACGATTATAGAAAATAATTGTCGTTACAGGACAGACATAACCCGTATTGGAATGTAGATGCACACCAAAAAGTTAATATATTGACAGTATATTAATAGTATTGTCTAATCTTATAATAATAATAGTAATAATAATTTCTAGGTCGGCCCTTTTATAATTAATAGAAATTTAAATTCTGTTAAGTATTTAGAGATGCTTCAAAATCAGTTTGTGCCTGCACTCCAAAATAGGTTTGGACAAGAAGCTGAAAACATTTGGTTACAAGAAGACGGAGCGCCATCACATAATGTACGATAATGAAGTACGATAATATTTAAATAGTCTTCCTAAGAGGTGGGTAGGCTGTGGAATGGCCAGTAATACACTTGACTACTTCTGTTGAGAGTACATGAAAAACCTGGTTTACCAAACAAAGACAATTACTGACATCTATGACTTAACTGAAAGAATGTTTAACTTGTGTCAATCCTTGCCTAGAAAATTTTCCTTCAATGCTGCCTCAGCTTTTTACCCTCGACTAGCACACTGTCAAGAAGGTGAACAGTTTGAACACCTACTACATGTAAAAAATGTAGGAACCTAAGCATTTTAAGAATTTTGGTTATTGTTGACTCTTGTAACGAAAAACAGAAAAGTAAACGATTTTATTATTGTGAATCTGTCTTTTATTCTGTTAAATAAAACGTAAAGACCTCTATTTTGTATCATTGGATTTATTTTTTTAGTCCCTTTAAACAAGGGGTCACATGATAAAGGTTTATTTGAACATTTTTAGTTGCAGCCCTTGGCCCCTTAAGGAAGGAGGGCAAAACTTAACAACTTGAAAAATTACAAAAATATATTTTAGTAGGTTTGGTCAAGGTCTAACACTGATAGCTCACACCATGTAAATTATATCCATGTGTGCCAGGGCACAAAACTAACTCTGTACATATATATGCTAAAATATAGATGGAACCTTTTCATGGACTATATAAAAAAGTGATAATAGTGTCAATTAACATACAATGATTTTAAACTTGTATATTTAATGTTACGTACTTGAAAAATATTAAAAATTCACAAATCGCTAAATATTGTTTTCTTTAAGAAGATAATTACATATATATTAATTTATGATTTAAGTTTGTCTGTACGTCTTGATTAAATTAGTTGAAATTGTTGGAGATTTGACTAGAACTCGAATTTAAGAAATTCAATACAAGAATTGATTTTCAGCCATTACTCCCTATTCTTTTTACTTAGATCTTAAAAAAGCTGAGGAGTACGCCAATCTTGCCTTGGCATATATGTAGCTTTCAATATCTTAATATTGTTCATTTGTAAAATGTTCGTACAAAGTTTATGTATTTTTGACTTAACTATTGAAAATAATTTCACAGGACAGTACTGTGTTGTTACACATTGTATGAATAGAATCAATATATTTAATGGATCTACACATTCCAGGCTTATGTAAAATATTAGACATTTTAGAGAACATTTTATGTAATTGCCTGAAAATGTTAAATATGAAGCATTCAGCATTCATGTGTTTACAACTTTCTGTGATAGTCTTAAATTCTTTAGGCCTTTAATGAACTATTATTGCTTTTGCAAAAATATAGCCTACCTTTCGATGTGCTGATGATTTTGATGGGAGTATACAATTCATGCGCACTCCTATCTCTTTCTTTGTGGTCCACTTCTATGGTATTTGAAACAACACCCAGTGAATATTTCAGTCTTAATAAGCTTACTACGAATTGGTTCTATCTAAACAAGTATAACAGTATTTTAGATTATGTTGTTTACTATTGTATTATTATTAATTGAGGCTCATAATTTTCGTGTTTCCTATAAAACTCTTAACACACTAATGTCATTGTAGTATGTAACTGAAAGGATTCCTCTTAATTCCAAGTGATTTCAACGGCCTAACACTGTTTCATCCAAAATATCAGAATTTACTTGATTTTTTACTGTTTAGTATGCAGTTAAATCTTAAATATTGTTCTTTCTCAACTAAAAAGATGAATTTAAAACTCTGTATGGAACTGTTAACTTTGCACTCCATACAAACAATAAAACTGTTTGTCAGTAATTTTCACTTAATTTTTTTTTTCAAATCCAGAATAAACTTTTTACACACTACGTGCTTGTCATGTACATTCTACAAAGCTAAATAAATATTTTTATGGCAATAATGAATTTTCCTTTTGTAATTAATTCTATTCTATTATTTTATAGTAATAATTTTGGAAAATAACGACTTGCTGATTGGTTTAATGTCTTTGGAATTAAAATTTTTACGTAGCGGTCATGTATCTTTGTATGTGACAAATGCGATTATTAGTATTTTCTATTCATATTATCCATTCTATAACGTACTTAACTGTGGGGGAAGACGTTATGAGGTCCCTTGCAAGCAGAGGATTACCTAGTAACTTATGACTCGTCTTTCACATCTATTTTTGGTGTGTTTTTTCAGTAACATATTTGTATTTTGTGTAGTTAAGATGTGTGTATTTAGAGAGTTCCTAGAAGAAGAAAAAACTTTCAGACAATAAAACTCCCCCATTTTCGATAAAGAAATACTTTAAAGTGTACTTGCGTCTTATTTTTGTTTTTTATTACTACGCATTGTAGTGAATAGATTGTTATCTTCTTGGTCTGTTTATTAATTATTTACTTACTAAAATCAGATTTCTTCAATGCCCATGGAGTTATTTATTTAGTTTGATTAAAAGAAAATATTATTTTATTACGTTTCATACATAATGCAGTAGAAGACTGATGAATATCTGAATTCTCTTTAAAATAATTGTTTACAGCGTGTATACTTAACATTTTTGGGTAATTTTGAAGTCAGTGTTTAAACTGTTCAAACATTTCATGTTTTTAATGTTCTATCTTTGAATAAATTCACCCATAGATTTAGCTTTATGGTGGAATTTAATCTCTTTTTATTGTTGCCTAAGTATGTTTTATACTTTGTTTTAGTACTTTCTTTGATTCTTTAAAAAAAATACATTTTGTGAACAATGTAGCCAAACACGCACCACAATATTAAATGTATGTAACCATATTTGTTGATTTTCAGGTATCACAAAAATAATTTTTAGATTCATGACCCAGTTCAAGGGGTTATTCTGTCTGTGGGTAGGACCTGTCCCAGTCTTTGTAGTCTCTGACCCAGCTGATGTCCAGGTATGTTTTGTAGCTTTAAATATTAAAAAAAATTTTTTAAACAGAACTAAATAGAATATTTAATAAATATTAATTAGTTATTATAGATTGATTGTCATAAAATTACATACCAATAGTGTATAATATGGGAAATTCCATTGACGAGTTCTAATACATTTTTCACATAAAAATATATATTCTATCTTTACAGGGTTATTTGTATTAATATAGCTACTTTAAAGGTTATAATGTCATTAAAATCATAATTATTCCATAATTAATAATGTTCTGAATACAGTTCACTGTTGCATAGGCTCAATAGTTGAAAACCGATACTTAACTGTAGCATATATTGGTGTACATAAATACACACAAACTACCAGTCTTGGTATTTTAAGTGCTTAAAAAAATTCTTTTTTTTTTTAGTAAAAAAAGTTATTAGAATATTAACCATACAATTACATTTTTAAACATAACTTAACTAGTAAGGAAGTAGTAAAATTTTAAAACCATCAAGTCAAAATAATACGCTAAGAAAATATTTTTATTTCATATATGTCTGAAAAATGTATTAAAAAAATACAGGAATTTTAAAGGTTGTCTTCTGCAAATATTTAAAAAATGTATAGATGTTAACATTACAGCAGGCAGGGTTCATAAACCCCTTCACTAACTGACTATATTATGAAGGTTATATTTGATAACATTGTTTAACTTATATTTAGACATTCAAACAAGAAAATTATAAATAATAATAATAAAATAAAGTTCATTACACATTTAACATTGAACCGTGAATAAATACTGTATATTTTAACAATTAGTAATAAAAAACACTATTTTTATAAATTTTACTAGACAAGGTCTTACTATATTTACTTTTATCACTAGGCGATATTTTTTTCTAGTAAGTATTGTATGCTTTCCAGACAATCCTAAACAGCTCAAACACACTGGAAAGAGATGATGTTTATAATTTTCTGCAGCCTTTTATGGGAAATGGGTTGCTAACGGCTCCAGGTAATATTAGGACATATTTTTCTCTTTATACATTTTACCATACAAAGTTATAAGTCTGTATAAAAGTGTAAGTTTAAATAAATAAGTTAAAATATTCATAATAGTTTCATACCGATAAAACATTAAAACAAACCTTTATATTTATCAATTTTCATTCTTGATAAATATCGGCTGATGCCCTTTCAACAAGTCAGTCCTTAAATAGAATTTGAGTTTTATCGTAGTTAAATTCCACCACTTCCTTAATATTTGTTATAGATATTTCAGGAATGAAGAAGCTTATCTGTTTAATACCTTAACTTAATTAGCATTTTCAATTATGGTTGGACGATCGTTGAATATAATAACCGGCCACTAAATGCATGTGTATGATAACTTCATTTTATATGTCTCTTTATCACATTTACCTTATCTTATGTATGATTCATTGGATAGTGGTTAAAGAAAATATTAATATTAATAATAAAAATAACCTATCCTATAGGCCTATATACAATTTTACAATGGTGCATACAAAGCTGTCCTACATTCACGCTCTCATTTATAATGGGTTAAAATATTAAAACTAAATAAAAAAAGGGAGGTGGAGGGAGGAGGCCACTCCACCTCCCTGTGCCATGCCAATATTTGAGGGTCATTTGGCACTACTAGGTCTCCCAGTTACGTGCAAGGAACTCGTCCACGCTGTAGAAAGCGTTTGATATAAGCACGTTTTTAAGACGAGCCTTCAATGCCTTGGGCACCTGTGCACATTTGAATTCATTGGGTAAACTGTTGATTAATCGAACACCGGCCTGAGCAGGAAGATGTTCGAAAACCACCGTCCTGTGTTGCCCAGTTCGGTAGGTTTCCCTGCCTCTGGTGTTGTGTCCGTGTATGTCGGTGCCTCTAGTTAGAGTGCATTTCGTCATGCAGTAAATGATTTTTTCCAATATATATATATGCAGGGCAGGGTCAACAGTTTTAGGTTCTGAAATGCAGTTCTACACGAATCTCTGCTTTTTAATTTTAAAATAATTCGTACTGTTTTTTTCTGCAGTCTGAATATTCGCAAAAATTCTCTATTTGAGCATCCACCCCACAGTATCACCCCTTAGGATAGATGATCCCATAATACGCCGTCATGAGAATTTCAATCGGGCAGTACTGGACAAATATCTTAAACAGGTCCTCTGCGTCATCTCAGCCAGTCCCTAACAGCCAGGCAGAGACACTGTGACTGACGGTGCCAAGTAGATCTCTTATCTCACTCGGTATGTTGCGATATAAAATATTTGAAAAGTAGAAAGAATTCGTATTGTTTACATATTTAACTGTTCTAAGGACCTGGACACCAACATTCAAGGCATTTCTTGTTCTGTAATTGTGTGAAATAGAAGTAGTTATTAAATCGGAATGATGAAAAATAAAATTTAGAAGATTTTATGAATATTTGTATTATGGTGAGAACACCTGTTTCTTGAAAACGACAATCAGAAGAAAAAATGTTTATCTTACGGAAGCCTGCTTTCAAACTAGATTTTTTAATAACACATAACAACAGTTCTATTTTAGATTTAAAAGCTCCTTCTAAGAAATAATACCGTATCCTGAAATGGATTGAACGTATGCAAAGTACACAGTTCTAATTTTATGAGTTTTAAAAAATTTACTTAATTGTTTAAAAACGTATATGAACTTTCTTGGTTTAGACTTTAACAAGTATATATCTTTGTCCCACCGTAGCTGGTTATCAATAATGACACCCAGGTACTTGTAGTGGTAGACTCTCTCTACGACTTGATAGTCACAGTGTTCTTTAGCGAGGCCATCGCAAGAGTGCACCACTACTCTCAGCTCCGCGGCAGGTTCAGACCCTTTACGAAGAGTTAGGGGTAAACATTTTTTTTTCTTAGTATTCATTGTAAGGACATTTTGATCAAACCCATGCTTAATTATTTTTATGTCTCGTGACGCAATGTTGAAAACATCGGTCCAGGTTTCTGCATGGAACAGCACATCTGTATCGTCAGCAAACAAAGACAGATCTCCAGAAATATTTATTTTTTATATATTATTTATGTGAATTAAAAATAAAAATGGACCGAGGCTGCCTCCTGGAACTATTCCGTAGTCGTAGCTCTTAGTGTCACTTTTCCCTTCATTTATCGAAACGTTTTGGTATCGGTTACTTAAATAACTTTTAAACCAAATCAAAGGTAATCCAATTCCTAGCTAAGTAATTAAAAAAAATAATTATCTTTAATCATACATAAAGATTTGTAGATTATAATGAATATCATAGCATAGACTATTATTAAGAATTGATCTTATTAATGTAATTTAATGTAAAATTAATGTAATGAGGATTTTTTTTACAATGTTACTAAACCACATCGAATTGCAAGTGACGAAATTATTCTATTCGATTTAGTTGTCATGTCCGAGTAAATTTATGCCATACCATTGAACTTGTTGTCTATATTAATCATTCAAAGGTGATTAATGTAGTGTACTGATCACATGTTATGTAGAGTCAGAGGTAATTGAGCAGTTTCTTTCATTATTGTTGATTAAATACTAATAGTTTATTCCAACACATATTATTAGCTTAAGTTTTACTGCTATCGAGTGTAATATACACTATGATGTTATACAATATTTATATTATATAGAAAGTGATGACCAAAGTATATGGAATTGTCCCCGCATAAACTAGTACACAAGTACAATGCACATTTGTGTGAATATTGCGTCTTTCATTTTAGAGGCGATCAGTAATTCCGTAAAGGAGTGCAACAAGCACCACTTTGTGAAGAGAACGCCTGCGAGGCTATTATTGTGTATGGCCAAACATGATGAGCTCGGTGGGACCGGGTCCCATTTGCTGTATTAAAATATTGTGTTCTTACTTAAATAAATTACTAAAAATCTGTAAACGAGGTGAACATTAATAAAAAATGACTTATATTACACATGAAATGGTTTCATATAAAACTAACAAAATATATTATATACATAAATTACCATAACTAATAAATTCTGCTAAAACCTCGAATTAATCTCTATATCATGTAATAATCAGATTTAATTAAAATTGTATTTATTTACCTTGAAATAATGAGGTCTGGAATGTCAGAACTCTAAACACTGCTTACACAATGTCCAAGGTAGTTTGTTGTAGGACAGTGTATTATGGGAGGCAGTGAAAATGAATTTAATATAAGAGACTCTGTATATATTTTTACGTAAGATACTTTTCAAGTGTATGTAAGTTCTTCCCGTGTGAATAATAATAAAAAATGAGTTCTTTTTGTGTTATTATCAGAAATAGTAACTTTAATGTAGAATAAATAAAATGTACAAATTTCTCTAAATTGTTTTAAGAACTAATAATAATAAGTTATTGATCCAAAATAATAATTGTTTATAAAAAGTGATTCGATAGCAATAAATGTATAACAGAAATGCACTTAAACGACCGTGAAGAAAATGCCAAACTGGAGCGAGTGAGATGCACTGTGTAGTGCTAGTGAGACAAAGAAGTGATCTTCCCTTACTGTGTAAGTTTTATTGAAATAGTGTCATGGCAACCAAGATGACAACAGGCCGCATGCTAACGGCGCAATAGCTAGCCCGACTCATTAAGCATTCATTAGTAGCAGTGACCATTGGTGTGATTAACACCAGCGAATCAAGCTTAGGACGAAAAAAATAATCATTATTTCTGTTCAAATAAAAATTAATAACAGCAATAAAACAATGAGTAGTATTATTAACATCAAATATCAATAAAACAAACCTATGTAGTTCATTACATTTTTGTTACAAAAAAACTGTTGAGGAAGTTCAAAACTGAAGGTAGAAGTTAGTCATGGCCGCGAAACAAGGCAGCTCAGTGGTCGCAAGATTCCCCTCTGCTGCTGGAACCCCCAATTACGCTTTATAGATAGAACACGAAGTTCACTTACCATCCGGCCAATTGTAAGTTTATTTTTATTTATTTTTGTTATTGGTCTAAAAGTAAAGTCCAAGAACAGATTATTTGTAACAATAGGAATGCGTTCAGGAAATACATAAAAAGTAATCTCAAATTATACTGTATACAAAATTTATTAAGGACCTTGATATTACAACACTCGTATTATCACAACATTGCTGGACACATGGAGGGTGTGTGAAGGCACCAGACTCAGAGAGACGACACAGGAAAAAAACAAGTTGAATGGAACAAATATTGTTTATTAAATGAAAATAAAAAAACATAAAATTCAAAAGTATTAAAAAAATATTAAGTGACAGAGAAAAATACATCTGTCGTCAGGCCTTCGATGTCTTCATCCTGGAGGCCGATGGATGGACAGCGTGGAAACAGGAAATAGGTAGCTGCCCCTCTGGGTCGCAGAGAAAGCTTGGCCCAGCCCATAGGTACCTCGCTGTGCCTCCAGGAAACTGCAGTCAAAACCCATGCAGGTGCTCGTCCATCTCACTCCAATCCCGGAGCCAGGACTAAAGTATCAGCACAGTACACAACATATTTTAGCCTGGCTCCACAAAAGCGTGAACACAAAATAAATACATAAAGAGGCGAGATAAAAAAAAGAAAAAATGTTATACTAATAAATGTTGCCATGACATTTAAAATGTAAAATTTGTTAAATAAAATAAAGAATTACAGAAACTACATTAATACCAAAATAAGTTTTTTTTACCTAGTGTATCAAAAAGACTAAGTACAACTGTTTGCCAAATTAATAAGCAAAAATCTGACGAAAGATGATAATCAAATATAACAGGTACAATAAAGACAGGCATAATACAAGTTTTATTGTTTGAAAGACTATGGTACAAATTTTAGTTACTGCTGTTGCGGAATGTTTACTGTACTATAGTGAGAAAAAATGCACTTTTCAAAGTAATAAATAATATTTGTTAACTTAGTGTTTGTATATTTAACCAGTTTCAATTTGGAAGAAGTACCGCCGCCTCATAAAACCTGTATTGCACACAACCAACGTTGAACTGTTCCTGCCAGAGTTCAATGAAGTGAGCAGAAACCTCAGCAAGGAACTGGGCTGTGGAAGACCCGTGGACCCCAGGGAAGGGCTGTTTAATGTCACAGTCGACGCGGTCCTAGGTAAGGGTGTACCTGTTTTCATATACATTTTATGTAGTACAGAGAAATCTCAGCAATGAACTAGGGTGTGGACGACCCCTGGACCCTAAGGGGCCTGTTTAACGTCACAGTTGACGTGGTCCTAGGTAAGGGTGTACCTTTTTTCATTTACAGTTTTTTGTAGTACAGAAATCTCAGCAAGTAGAAGGAAAGTGGACGACCCCTGGACCCAAGGGAGGGTGTGTTTAACGTCGCAGTCGACGTGATAATAGGTAAGGGTGTACCTCTTTTAATGTACAGTTTATGTAGTAAAGATATCTTGGCAAGGAACTTGGTTGTGGACGACCCGTGGACCCCAGGGAGGAGCTGTTTAACGTCGTAGTCGACGTGGTCCTAGGTAAGGGTTACTTCTTTATATGTACAGTTTATGTAGTAAAGGTATCTTGGCAAGGAACTTGGTTGTGGACGACCCTGTGAACCCCAGGGAGGAGCTGTTTAACGTCGTAGTCGACGTGGTCCTAGGTAAGGGTTACTTCTTTATATGTACAGTTTATGTAGTAAAGGTATCTTGGCAAGGAACTTGGTTGTGGACGACCCATGAACTCCAGGGAGGAGCTGTTTAACGTCGTAGTCGACGTGGTCCTAGGTAAGGGTGTACTTCTTTATATGTACAGTTTATGTAGTAAAGATATCTTGGCAAGGAACTTGGTTGTGGACGACCCGTGAACCCCAGGGAGGAGCTGTTTAACGTCGTAGTCGACGTGGTCCTAGGTAAGGGTTACTTCTTTATATGTACAGTTTATGTAGTAAAGGTATCTTGGCAAGGAACTTGGTTGTGGACGACCCGTGAACCCCAGGGAGGAGCTGTTTAACGTCGTAGTCGACGTGGTCCTAGGTAAGGGTTACTTCTTTATATGTACAGTTTATGTAGTAAAGATATCTTGGCAAGGAACTTGGTTGTATACGACCCATGAACCCCAGGGAGGAGCTGTTTAACGTCGTAGTCGACGTGGTCCTAGGTAAGGGTTACTTCTTTATATGTACAGTTTATGTAGTAAAGATATCTTGGCAAGGAACTTGGTTGTATACGACCCATGAACCCCAGGGAGGAGCTGTTTAACGTCGTAGTCGACGTGGTCCTAGGTAAGGGTTACTTCTTTATATGTACAGTTTATGTAGTAAAGATATCTTGGTAAGGAACTTGGTTGTATACGACCCATGAACCCCAGGGAGGAGCTGTTTAACGTCGTGGTCGACGTGGTCCTAGGTAAGGGTTACTTCTTTATATGTACAGTTTATGTAGTAAAGATATCTTGGCAAGGAACTTGGTTGTGGACGACCCGTGAACCCCAGGGAGGAGCTGTTAACCGTCGTAGTCGACGTGGTCCTAGGTAAGGGTTACTTCTTTATATGTACAGTTTATGTAGTAAAGATATCTTGGCAAGGAACTTGGTTGTGGACGACCCATGAACCCCAGGGAGGAGCTGTTTAACGTCGTAGTCGACGTGGTCCTAGGTAAGGGTTACTTCTTTATATGTACAGTTTATGTAGTAAAGATATCTTGGTAAGGAACTTGGTTGTGGACGACCCGTGAACCCCAGGGAGGAGCTGTTTAACGTCGTAGTCGACGTGGTCCTAGGTAAGGGTTACTTCTTTATATGTACAGTTTATGTAGTAAAGGTATCTTGGCAAGGAACTTGGTTGTGGACGACCCGTGAACCCCAGGGAGGAGCTGTTTAACGTCGTAGTCGACGTGGTCCTAGGTAAGGGTTACTTCTTTATATGTACAGTTTATGTAGTAAAGATATCTTGGCAAGGAACTTGGTTGTGGACGACCCATGAACCCCAGGGAGGAGCTGTTTAACGTCGTAGTCGACGTGGTCCTAGGTAAGGGTTACTTCTTTATATGTACAGTTTATGTAGTAAAGATATCTTGGCAAGGAACTTGGTTGTGGACGACCCATGAACCCCAGGGAGGAGCTGTTTAACGTCGTAGTCGATGTGGTCCTAGGTAAGGGTTACTTCTTTATATGTACAGTTTATGTAGTAAAGATATCTTGGCAAGGAACTTGGTTGTGGACGACCCGTGAACCCCAGGGAGGAGCTGTTTAACGTCGTAGTCGACGTGGTCCTAGGTAAGGGTGTACCTCTTTTAATGTACAGTTTATGTAGTAAAGGTATCTTGACAAGGAACTTGGTTGTGGACGACCCATGAACCCCATGGAGGAGCTGTTTAACGTCGTAGTCGACGTGGTCCTAGGTAAGGGTGTACCTCTTTTAATGTACAGTTTATGTAGTAAAGGTATCTTGGCAAGGAACTTGGTTGTGGACGAACCATGAACTCCAGGGAGGAGCTGTTTAACGTCGTAGTCGACGTGGTCCTAGGTAAGGGTGTACCTCTTTTAATGTACAGTTTATGTAGTAAAGGTATCTTGGCAAGGAACTTGGTTGTGGACGACCTATGAACCCCAGGGAGGAGCTGTTTAACGTCGTAGTCGACGTGGTCCTAGGTAAGGGGGTACCTCTTTTAATGTACAGTTTATGTAGTAAAGGTATCTTGGCAAGGAACTTGGTTGTGGACGAACTATGAACCCCAGGGAGGAGCTGTTTAACGTCGTAGTCGACGTGGTCCTAGGTAAGGGTGTACCTCTTTTAATGTACAGTTTATGTAGTAAAGATATCTTGGCAAGGAACTTGGTTGTGGACGACCCGTGAACCCCAGGGAGGAGCTGTTTAACGTCGTAGTCGACGTGGTCCTAGGTAAGGGTGTACCTCTTTTAATGTACAGTTTATGTAGTAAAGATATCTTGGCAAGGAACTTGGTTGTGGACGACCCATGAACCCCAGGGAGGAGCTGTTTAACGTCGTAGTCGACGTGGTCCTAGGTAAGGGTTACTTCTTTACATGTACAGTTTATGTAGTAAAGATATCTTGGCAAGGAACTTGGTTGTGGACGACCCATGAACTCCAGGGAGGAGCTGTTTAACGTCATAGTCGACGTGGTCCTAGGTAAGGGTTACTTATTTATATGTACAGTTTATGTAGTAAAGATATCTTGGTAAGGGACTTGGTTGTGGACGAACCATGAAGCCCAGGGAGGAGCTGTTTAACGTCGTAGTCGACGTGGTCCTAGGTAAGGGTTACTTCTTTACATGTACAGTTTATGTAGTAAAGATATCTTGGCAAGGAACTTGGTTGTGGACGACCCATGAACCCCAGGGAGGAGCTGTTTGACGTCGTAGTCGACGTGGTCCTAGGTAAGGGTTACTTCTTTATATGTACAGTTTATGTAGTAAAGATATCTTGGCAAGGAACTTGGTTGTGGACGACCCATGAACCCCAGGGAGGAGCTGTTTAACGTCGTAGTCGACGTGGTCCTAGGTAAGGGTTACTTCTTTACATGTACAGTTTATGTAGTAAAGATATCTTGGCAAGGAACTTGGTTGTGGACGACCCATGAACCCCAGGGAGGAGCTGTTTAACGTCGTAGTCGACGTGGTCCTAGGTAAGGGTTACTTCTTTACATGTACAGTTTATGTAGTAAAGATATCTTGGCAAGGAACTTGGTTGTGGACGACCCATGAACTTCAGGGAGGAGCTGTTTAACGTCATAGTCGACGTGGTCCTAGGTAAGGGTTACTTATTTATATGTACAGTTTATGTAGTAAAGATATCTTGGTAAGGGACTTGGTTGTGGACGAACCATGAACCCCAGGGAGGAGCTGTTTAACGTCGTGGTCGACGTGGTCCTAGGTAAGGGTTACTTCTTTATATGTACAGTTTATGTAGTAAAGATATCTTGGCAAGGAACTTGGTTGTGGACGACTCATGAACCCCAGGGAGGAGCTGTTTAACGTCGTAGTCGACGTGGTCCTAGGTAAGGGTTACTTCTTTATATGTACAGTTTATGTAGTAAAGATATCTTGGCAAGGAACTTGGTTGTGGACGACCCATGAACCCCAGGGAGGAGCTGTTTAACGTCGTAGTCGACGTGGTCCTAGGTAAGAGTTACTTCTTTATATGTACAGTTTATGTAGTAAAGATATCTTGGCAAGGAACTTGGTTGTGGACGACCCGTGAACCCCAGGGAGGAGCTGTTTAACTTCGTAGTCGATGTGGTCCTAGGTAAGGGTTACTTCTTTATATGTACAGTTTATGTAGTAAAGATATCTTGGCAAGGAACTTGGTTGTGGACGACCCGTGAACCCCAGGGAGGAGCTGTTTAACGTCGTAGTCGATGTGGTCCTAGGTAAGGGTTACTTCTTTATATGTACAGTTTATGTAGTAAAGATATCTTGGCAAGGAACTTGCTTGTGGACGACCCGTGAACCCCAGGGAGGAGCTGTTTAACGTCGTAGTCGACGTGGTCCTAGGTAAGGGTTACTTCTTTATATGTACAGTTTATGTAGTAAAGATATCTTGGCAAGGAACTTGGTTGTGGACGACCCATGAACCCCATGGAGGAGCTGTTTAACGTCGTAGTCGACGTGGTCCTAGGTAAGGGTTACTTTTTTATATGTACAGTTTATGTAGTAAAGATATCTTGGCAAGGAACTTGGTTGTGGACGACCCATGAACCCCAGGGAGGAGCTGTTTAACGTCGTAGTCGACGTGGTCCTAGGTAAGGGTTACTTCTTTATATGTACAGTTTATGTCGTAAAGATATCTTGGCAAGGAACTTGGTTGTATACGACCCATGAACCCCAGGGAGGAGCTGTTTAACGTCATAGTCGATGTAGTCCTAGGTAAGGGTTACTTCTTTATATGTACAGTTTATGTAGTAAAGATATCTTGGCAAGGAACTTGCTTGTGGACGACCCGTGAACCCCAGGGAGGAGCTGTTTAACGTCGTAGTCGATGTGGTCCTAGGTAAGGGTTACTTCTTTATATGTACAGTTTATGTAATAAAGATATCTTGGCAAGGAACTTGGTTGTGGACGACCCGTGAACCCCAGGGAGGAGCTGTTTAACGTCGTAGTCGATGTGGTCCTAGGTAAGGGTTACTTCTTTATATGTACAGTTTATGTAATAAAGATATCTTGGCAAGGAACTTGGTTGTGGACGACCCATGAACCCCAGGGAGGAGCTGTTTAACGTCGTAGTCGACGTGGTCCTAGGTAAGGGTTACTTCTTTATATGTACAGTTTATGTAGTAAAGATATCTTGGCAAGGAACTTGGTTGTGGACGACCCATGAACTCCAGGGAGGAGCTGTTTGACGTCGTAGTCGACGTGGTCCTAGGTAAGGGTGTACCTCTTTTAATGTACAGTTTATGTAGTAAAGGTATCTTGGCAAGGAACTTGGTTGTGGACGAACCATGAACCCCAGGGAGGAGCTGTTTGACGTCGTAGTCGACGTGGTCCTAGGTAAGGGTGTACCTCTTTTAATGTACAGTTTATGTAGTAAAGGTATCTTGGCAAGGAACTTGGTTGTGGACGACCCATGAACTCCAGGGAGGAGCTGTTTAACGTCGTAGTCGACGTGGTCCTAGGTAAGGGTTACTTCTTTATATGTACAGTTTATGTAGTAAAGATATCTTGGCAAGGAATTTGGTTGTGGACGACCCATGAACCCCAGGGAGGAGCTGTTTAACGTCGTAGTCGACGTGGTCCTAGGTAAGGGTTACTTCTTTATATGTACAGTTTATGTAGTAAAGATATCTTGGCAAGGAACTTGGTTGTGGACGACCCGTGAACCCCAGGGAGGAGCTGTTTAACGTCGTAGTCGACGTGGTCCTAGGTAAGGGTTACTTCTTTATATGTACAGTTTATGTAGTAAAGATATCTTGGCAAGGAACTTGGTTGTGGACGACCCATGAACCCCATGGAGGAGCTGTTTAACGTCGTAGTCGACGTGGTCCTAGGTAAGGGTTACTTTTTTATATGTACAGTTTATGTAGTAAAGATATCTTGGCAAGGAACTTGGTTGTGGACGACCCATGAACCCCAGGGAGGAGCTGTTTAACGTCGTAGTCGACGTGGTCCTAGGTAAGGGTTACTTCTTTATATGTACAGTTTATGTCGTAAAGATATCTTGGCAAGGAACTTGGTTGTGGACGACCCGTGAACCCCAGGGAGGAGCTGTTTAACGTCATAGTCGATGTGGTCCTAGGTAAGGGTTACTTCTTTATATGTACAGTTTATGTAGTAAAGATATCTTGGCAAGGAACTTGGTTGTGGACGACCCGTGAACCCAAGGGAGGAGCTGTTTAACGTCGTAGTCGACGTGGTCCTAGGTAAGGGATACTTCTTTATATGTACAGTTTATGTCGTAAAGATATCTTGGCAAGGAACTTGGTTGTGGATGACCCGTGAACCCCAGGGAGGAGCTGTTTAACGTCGTAGTCAATGTGGCCCTAGGTAAGGGTTACTTCTTTAAATTTACAGTTTATGTCGTAAAGATATCTTGGCAAGGAACTTGGTTGTGGACGACCCATGAACCCCAGGGAGGAGCTGTTTAACGTCGTAGTCGACGTGGTCCTAGGTAAGGGTTACTTCTTTATATGTACAGTTTATGTCGTAAAGATATCTTGGCAAGGAACTTGGTTGTATACGACCCATGAACCCCAGGGAGGAGCTGTTTAACGTCATAGTCGATGTAGTCCTAGGTAAGGGTTACTTCTTTATATGTACAGTTTATGTAGTAAAGATATCTTGGCAAGGAACTTGCTTGTGGACGACCCGTGAACCCCAGGGAGGAGCTGTTTAACGTCGTAGTCGATGTGGTCCTAGGTAAGGGTTACTTCTTTATATGTACAGTTTATGTAATAAAGATATCTTGGCAAGGAACTTGGTTGTGGACGACCCGTGAACCCCAGGGAGGAGCTGTTTAACGTCGTAGTCGATGTGGTCCTAGGTAAGGGTTACTTCTTTATATGTACAGTTTATGTAATAAAGATATCTTGGCAAGGAACTTGGTTGTGGACGACCCGTGAACCCCAGGGAGGAGCTGTTTAACGTCGTAGTCGACGTGGTCCTAGGTAAGGGTTACTTCTTTATATGTACAGTTTATGTAGTAAAGATATCTTGGCAAGGAACTTGGTTGTGGACGACCTATGAACTCCAGGGAGGAGCTGTTTGACGTCGTAGTCGACGTGGTCCTAGGTAAGGGTGTACCTCTTTTAATGTACAGTTTATGTAGTAAAGGTATCTTGGCAAGGAACTTGGTTGTGGACGAACTATGAACCCCAGGGAGGAGCTGTTTAACGTCGTAGTCGACGTGGTCCTAGGTAAGGGTGTACCTCTTTTAATGTACAGTTTATGTAGTAAAGGTATCTTGGCAAGGAACTTGGTTGTGGACGACCCATGAACTCCAGGGAGGAGCTGTTTGACGTCGTAGTCGACGTGGTCCTAGGTAAGGGTTACTTCTTTATATGTACAGTTTATGTAGTAAAGATATCTTGGCAAGGAATTTGGTTGTGGACGACCCATGAACCCCAGGGAGGAGCTGTTTAACGTCGTAGTCGACGTGGTCCTAGGTAAGGGTTACTTCCTTATATGTACAGTTTATGTAGTAAAGATATCTTGGCAAGGAACTTGGTTGTGGACGACCCGTGAACCCCAGGGAGGAGCTGTTTAACGTCGTAGTCGACGTGGTCCTAGGTAAGGGTTACTTCTTTATATGTACAGTTTATGTAGTAAAGATATCTTGGCAAGGAACTTGGTTGTGGACGACCCATGAACCCCATGGAGGAGCTGTTTAACGTCGTAGTCGACGTGGTCCTAGGTAAGGGTTACTTTTTTATATGTACAGTTTATGTAGTAAAGATATCTTGGCAAGGAACTTGGTTGTGGACGACCCATGAACCCCAGGGAGGAGCTGTTTAACGTCGTAGTCGACGTGGTCCTAGGTAAGGGTTACTTCTTTATATGTACAGTTTATGTCGTAAAGATATCTTGGCAAGGAACTTGGTTGTGGACGACCCGTGAACCCCAGGGAGGAGCTGTTTAACGTCATAGTCGATGTGGTCCTAGGTAAGGGTTACTTCTTTATATGTACAGTTTATGTAGTAAAGATATCTTGGCAAGGAACTTGGTTGTGGACGACCCGTGAACCCCAGGGAGGAGCTGTTTAACGTCGTAGTCGACGTGGTCCTAGGTAAGGGATACTTCTTTATATGTACAGTTTATGTCGTAAAGATATCTTGGCAAGGAACTTGGTTGTGGACGACCCGTGAACCCCAGGGAGGAGCTGTTTAACGTCGTAGTCAATGTGGTCCTAGGTAAGGGTTACTTCTTTAAATTTACAGTTTATATAGTAAAGAAATCTCAGCAAGTAAATGGGTTGTGAACGACCCCTGGACCCCTGGGAGGGGCTGTTAAATGTCGCAGTAGACGCGATCCTTGGTAAGGGTGTACGTCTTTGAATGTACCATTAATCTAGTACATAAATCTCAGCAAGTAACTTGGTTGTGTACGACCCGTGGACCCCAGGGAGGAGCTGTTTAACGTCGTAGTAGACGCGATCCTTGGTAAGGTTGTACGTCATTGAATGTACCATTAATCTAGTACATAAATCTCAGCAAGTAACTTGGTTGTGGACGACCCGTGGACCCCAGGGAGGAGCTGTTTAACGTCGTAGTAGACGCGATCCTTGGTAAGTGTGTACGTCTTTGAATGTACCATTAATCTAGTTCATAAATCTCAGCAAGTAACTTGGTTGTGGACGACCCGTGGACCCCAGGGAGGAGCTGTTTAACGTCGTAGTAGACGCGATCCTTGTTAAGGGTGTACGTCTTTGAATGTACCATTAATCTAGTACATAAATCTCAGCAAGTAACTTGGTTGTGGACGACCCGTGGACCCCAGGGAGGAGCTGTTTAACGTCGTAGTAGACGCGATCCTTGTTAAGGGTGTACGTCTTTGAATGTACCATTAATCTAGTACATAAATCTCAGCAAGTAACTTGGTTGTGGACGACCCGTGGACCCCAGGGGGGAGCTGTTTAACGTCGTAGTAGACGCGATCCTTGTTAAGGGTGTACGTCTTTGAATGTACCATTAATCTAGTACATAAATCTCAGCAAGTAACTTGGTTGTGGACGACCCGTGGACCCCAGGGAGGAGCTGTTTAACGTCGTAGTAGATGCGGTCCTAGGTGTGTGTCTTCGCATGTACCATTTATCTAGTACATTAACCTCAGTAAGGAACATGGGTGTGGACGGCCCTGGACCGCAGGGATGAGCTATTTAACATCGCAGTCTTAAGTAAGTCGTGTGCCTTTGTACAAGTACAGTTTATTAGTACAGTAAGGAATAGTATTACCTAAAATAACATCTGTAGTAATATATTATGTAAAGTTTACGACTACTTGTATGAGGTTATTAAAAAATAAATATAAAGTTGTAGAACTATAAAAATGTGTTTGTTGGGGACATGTTTAATGTATACTGTATGTAAATATAAATTTAGACATTTAAATTGTAATACAATAATAAAATTTAAATCTTGAAAAAGAAGGATATTAACATGATTACTTGATGTTACTTTGATAAAAACCTTTCTCCAAGAATAACAAAATACAAAAATATATAGTCATTATCATATCATTTAGTCAGTATAGTTTGTTATTGACATTGTATTAACAGTTATTTGTTACATTGATTAGTAGATGTGGGTCTTAGTTATAACATTATGTTTTACAAAGATGCATCTTACTATGTTTTGTTTTATTCTATTTAATTATTATATTTGCGTTACTATTTACATTTATTGTGATTAATCTAATTATAAATTAGATATAAAATATAGTGGTCTGACGGCTACTTCAAAATATGCAACATAATATTTCTTAATATATTACGTAACTTGTACATACGAGTATATTATTATTACAGTACCAATGATATTAAAAATAATATTGTCCTTATATGATTATTTTATTTCAATAGACATGTTTGTACTCTTATGTAGGTAAAAGAGAAAAAATATAATATTGGTCATTGGATTAGAGAGATAAATATGTAAAGTCTGCTGTGTTCAAAATAAGTTAATATTATTTATTTTGCACTTTAATTTTGTCATAAGTGACAATTTATTAATTATTGAAAAGATAAAACAGGAAAGAGCAGATAACAGTTGCCGAATTCATGCGAGTAACTAAAGTATTCTACAACTAAAGTAAAATCTACAATTTCAGTTTATTGAAATAATTACATATTTTTAAAGTGTTTACTATCTTTTTTCTGACGATACTGATTTTATAATTGTTCTCCTTATTTCTACTAGTATATTTAGCCAAATAATTACAAAAGGCTATTGACTAAGTGATGAGAAGTTTTTTTCTAGCCTAGTTTATACTATAACTATATATCATCAAGTTAAACTAATATTTGTTTATAGATTAATCATTCAAAAATAACAGCTAGTAACCATTTAAAAATATGACCGCCCTTAAAAGATGCCATTGCGTTGCAACTACATATAACCTTGAGCATTCTCACAATACGCCTCGGCTCGCCTTATCACACTATTGCTTGTTCGTTAACATTTTCCTAACTCACGTTTAGTGTTAAATTATTTTATTTATTTATTTTTTTACTGTATAAAATTTTTGACGAATGGACAATAGTATTGTACATGAACTGCCACACAAATTAAACTATTTTTTTCTAATTTGCACTTATTTAAAGTAATTTATTTGTCGTTACAATGAAATCACAGAAATCAATTTAATAACCTCTTGCGTAATTTTAATACCGAAAATAATATTAATTGAATGAACCCGTTATTTCCAAACTAATTTATTTTCCATTAACATCAAAATTGTAAAATGTTGTGAATATGGTGGATCTTCTGGTCTTAAGTATATTTAAAAAGATCTAGTCAAAAGATTTGTTTTCTTGACAGCACCTAATAAGTTCGTTTTTACTGATCCAATTATCTCTACAGATTACATTTCGAAAAGCCCACCTATACGTACAATGCACACTTTACAAAAATTATTCACGGCCTGGGAGAGGAACTTTAAACCAACAGAAACGAATGTTAACTGAAGTTACACACTTATAAACGTTAATGGCTCTTTCATCCATTCACATATAAAACATGATTTCACTCATACACATCCATACTTATACGGCACTGGTGGGCCTAACGCCCACTCGACTATTAATGACATTAACGGCCCTCCCACCCACCTACATATACAAGATCCTTATATTCACCCATATATGTAGAACTTTAATGATTCTACCACCCATCCAATTACATTTGAATAGTACGGCCTTCACCCGCACACCCACCAACATGATTATGACCTCCATGACCTTCCTACCTTGTACCTTAAGTACAAATAACAATACTGTATTACACGGTAAATTACTGATATTTCATAATTTTCCTGAAAATAAAAAATTAAATAAATAAAACAGATAGTAAGTAGACCTTCATTGCAATTACGTAACCAGGCATTTTGATTATATCATCTTTGCACCTCTTTTATCATTATACCTGCATGCATGGCCATGCTGAGATGTGTATTGGAACTATTTATTAAAACTACTAATGTTCAAATGCAACTCAAGAATGAATAATTTAATATTGATATTCTTAACGCGTCCTTCCCTTAAGGCAGTTCGGCTGTCATTAGGGACAAATGAAATCCGCTACTCGTGCTAGATGTAGGTCTGACCACGAGGTACTCGCACACAAACCCCGGCCCCCACCCATTCCCATTTTTCTTTTATTTTGATTTCTCGTCGTAATAAATTTAAAAAAAAAACATATAACATTAATTATTTAAAAACAAATTTGCTAATTTGTAGTAAAGTAACTTAATTTAAAATAACTGATGAGCAGGACCATTCCTGTGAGGGTCTGTTTTTAAAATTTGGGAATAATTGGGAAATGTAGTTTCTTATTTATGTAGGTACCAAGAAAGCCCACATTCTCATCTTTGAGGTGATGGATTTATAACTATAAACATAATTTCAGTGAAAGAGCTACTTGGGAGGCGTTTAATAGCTGATATAAAGACATTAAAATCGAAAAATAAAATTTTTTTTGACCAAACAGCCTTAATATTTAGTTAAGCCTCATTCAAAGAAGAAGGGAGAACGTATTGATTAACACCACCCGTAACTCATTATCAATACACCAATACACAGTTTGGTAATATAACAGCATTGTTATAAAATAACATCAATGGTTTCCCACTCGAATTGTGTAACGAAACTGTCAAACAACCCAATGTTAAGTGAGCTCTAGCAAGTTTTAATATGACACATTTTAGATAAATTCTTAGATCATAGCTAAAATAATAATTTATACTAAACATATGCACTGTTTCATAACATTCAAAGAATTACAAATAGAAATTATACTTTTTTTTTAAACAGTAGTTTTGTACGTTTAATTTATGTTTGTACGTTTGTTCAAAGGCACAGTGTTGAGAGGATGGAAGTTCACGAACAACGACAAGCCAAGCATTCACTTCCTTGTACAAATGTAAGATCTGTTGAAGTTTTATACAAATTAAGGGTATATTCAGTATTATTATACTTTCAATAAATAAAACTAGTAAGCGTATTTACTCCAATATTTTCGTTCAACATTTAATTTTAATTAAGTTACACTAATAATGCCATTAGGAAGCTCTACAGTGGACAAATATGTAGCCTATATTTTAATTATTACTATTGTTTAATTAGGTATGAGACATTAAAATGAAATTTGCATAAATTTTCTCCTTTAGGGTTGGCCAATTGTTCACATATCGTCTGTTCAAGGACTGGCTGCACATAGATTGGATCTTCAAGTATATCTACAGGACAGAGATGAAGCTTGCATTTGAATATACTAACGCATGCAAAGAACAGTTGAGAGAGGTAATGTTATACAAGAAAATTCACAGTGTTTTGACATTCAAGTTGAATGTGCATCTTTCAGCCACTATCGTATTACAAGCAAACGTTTTTGGAAACTGTCTAAGTAATATTGTAGATCCATACCAAATTTCATACAAAGCAAAATTCATCTTAAACTTACACCATAAATAGTTTGAGAGTAATTATTATTTCACCATTAATGATAACTCTCATTTTGAAATTCTTGATAGTAAATTAGATTTAATTTTCTCTACCTTCAGGTACATTTATAGATAAGATGTTTTTATTTCTTGGGTACACAATAAATCTTGACTATCCAGACGTGCTTTATCCTGATTTCCATGTCATCTGGCTTGACAATAAGATGAAAATAATTTGTTATTAGATGCAATTACAACTACGAGAATCACTCATTAGACCCGTAACGTAAATTTCGAACGTGTTTGAGTTTTGCATCTGAAATATTGCAGGGACGTACTTTTGACTTGTCTTGCATTACTAGATATCACTGCGTAATGCGACCAAAAATCTCAGCTGGCAATTTGTTTACTTCTTTAACAGAGTGTGTAAAGAGTCAATTTCTCGTATGGTGAAGTGGAATACAGTTAATTTATACTTTCAATTATTAACACTGACAGCCTTTTGTTTTCTATGGCGGAGTGAAAACATATTCTCGCTCACTTAAAGTTACTCTACATATTTTAAAATAACTAAATAAACTTAAAAAAATATAGCGTGAATAAACTTACGATATTAGAATGATATATGATTAACAGGCATTTGTTTTTAAAATCGTACGTCTTATCAAGACACAATATTTTGACAATTTGTAAATGGCCGTTGAAATTCGTCACCCTTCACTATTTGCGTTACATTTCATTCATTGTAAGCTCTCCTCTCTTGCTTGGCACCCAATACAATTTATAGTATCCATTCTTTTTTAGAAAACAGAATATTTTATGAGCAAGCTTTTTTACGGATTTAACATATCCGGATGGACCTGTCACTTCATTAGGCCGAAAAACCTTGGCTCTACAGTACTTAGGAAGTCTTTATGCATCATAATATAAACTGTTAGAGAAAACAAAAATCTGTTAATCAAAAGTTAAATAATTTTAATATTAAAAAAACTATTTTTGTTATTGGTATATTAAACAATGCAGGCTGTAATTATGATCTTTAATTATCAGAACTGGAAGAAGGAAGAGACTAAACGAAAATCACTGGCTGACGCTGACCATTCGAATAATCAAGAATGTAAGTTAGTGCATGCATTAGTTACAATATTTAAATCACACACAAATAACTCAAATTAATGAGGTAACTTAGAGTAGTTTTGTGTAATTTTCAATTATAGCCATACATATTCATATTGGTCAGTTGCATTATATTTATAATATGTTAATAAAAAAAAATTACTTTTAACATTCATTGTGACATAATAGTACGTAAATGATAATATTTTATGGTATTATATATTGGCCTACATTTAAAACCACAACAATATATAAATATAAAGAGCTTGAAAACAACTGAAACAGTTTGATCATGATGACCACCAGTCAGACAAAACTGAAAAATATTCAATGTAAAGCAGTTGAGCTCAGTGTTTACCTGAAAAAAATAATTTTCCAGAGAAGTGCGATGTAAAATATGTGCTATATATGAAAATCTTGTTGAATTATAAATATTTTAAAAGAAATTTATGTTTATGTAATTTGTAGAATGTTTTTGTATTTAATTTCTACATGTAAATATTTGTTGCAATAGAAATTGTTTAGTATTATAATGTTGTTCTATAATCATTATTTTTAGTACAAACTATCCTCAACATTCATTTCCAAGAAAATATAAAATAGTACATACAAAAACATGATTGTCGGTAAACATGAGGGGAAAGAACATGTGCTAAGCAATATTATTTCTTATCTTTCCTTTTTTTGTGTTAATTTGATACACTAGAGCCTTCATTTAAGTCCATTAACAGTTAAGTATACAAATCAATTTATCTTTTTTTTAAACTATAAATAACAATATATCCAAACGTAAAATTCACTCTTGGAAATATACAAAAATACGCAAATTTTACCAGGCGCGGCACTTTTGGCTTTTGTTGTTTTTGTTACTCTAATCCATATGGATATTAATATTATTCATAAGAGCAGTTTAAGTGCTAAATTTAGACCTAAAGGATGTGTGATTTAAATAAAAACTATTTAAAAATATACAAAATTTTATTTTCCTAAGTCTAAACTTATGTACTCAGTAAATTATTCATATATGTTTTAAAACAATCCAAATTAAATTAAATTGAAGTAAGTGGGATATGCAGTACACTTTTCTGTGTTTTGATGTTTTCTTTGGCACAAAACCGTTATCGTAATTAGATCACAAAATACGATATTTTGTGAGTTTCCATGTTCAATAACTGTATTAAAAACATTGATGTGAAAGGTTTTAATACAGTAGTGTGTTTGTTCAGCTTTGAAGTTTAGATATAATAGTCAACTTAATGAATAGTTTAAATTATGTGAATCAATTAAAGGTTTTGTTAATATTGTAGGTGAAAAGCTCTGCTTTTAGTCTTCGTAATTCTGACCAACCATCCACTAAATATTTTCAATGGAAAAAATCTGACTTCTTCAAATTAAAATGGTTGTTTTGAGGATTGACTTCTCACCTATAAACATGTAAATAAAATTACTACTCTCAATTTTTATCTCTTATCAGTCCTAGTTATGATTTTTTTACAAATTAATTCTGTTATATAATTATTTAAAAAAACAATCAAATCATAGTATTACTATATCTGCTATATAACAAAACTGATGAACTAGGTTGTTTCAGATGAAGTAAGACAAAACATTGTTGACATAGCTTGGGAACATCCACCGTCAAAGTATGAAGATCATGACTGGATCGATGAGTTTGCCACTATTATCGCTGGGGTGTGTAGTTCCTTTTTTACATAAGATTTTTCTATGTACATTTATTTTTTTATGTTGGTTATAGCCACTTGTTTTATATATTTTTAAATATATGTATGCTTTGCATCCTAAACAGTACTGCACTGCATATTGTTGTGGATTATGTAAATTTCGGAAGTTCCTCTCCCTCACGGAGGGTGTGTGGGGAGCACTTCAGCCTCCTCGGTCAATCTAGTAGCCCCTAGATAGTGCGACAGTTTTCTAGTATGGTAGGACCCTTACAAATCACACCCTGGATTCTTCTGGATTGAAGACTTCCTTTTGCCGACAACTCACATTCTTCAGTTTTCAGCCTGGAACGGAAGGCTACTTCTGACAATAAAGTGATAAACCATGACCGTTAATGAAGATGGGTTAATATTGAACAGACAGTGACTTTAATAACTGTAAATAAGAGTAATCTCATTTTCAATTCTAAAACAATGCCTAGTAATTTTTATTTGTCAATATTTAAAATTCAGTAGTTCAATTATTATACATAACAAATAAAAACAGTAAGTACGAGTGTATTCGCCTTGTTATTTAGGGCACTATTAGACTAATCATTTCCCACAATGTGGAATCGCCTTAGTTTTTGGGATCGTGTTTTACTATAACCATTTTCCACAAGTAGAGTCAACTTATTATTTAGGAATCTTTTGGGCCAAAGAAAATATGAAAACATAAGTGAGTAGTAATACTCTAAATCAGCTAAACATAATATCATACAAGTATGTTTCTTGATGTAGCTGCTTATGTTTAAGTTTCTGCGTGTTTAAAGCATGGATTTTCTTTAGTTGTAGGATATGTACAGCTGTATTCCTTTCCAGATTGTGTTAGATGTTGGTTACATAAATTATTATCTATATAAAATAATGTTTAGTATATTATATAGTAAGTGATTTAGGCTTAACAGCATTGTATGGATCCATTAACTATTGCAAATTTCCTTTGAGAAATTTCATATCAATTTTAATATTTTTTGTAGGATAAGAAAATGTCATATTGTGTAAGTAAATTGCCACAAATCAATCATAAGAAAAAATACAATGACATTGTTACCGATTTGGTGGTATCAATTTAGTCAAAATTGAACATTTCATTATTTTTGGGTAATTTAAATCCGAACATTTCAATATTACTGGGAAAGTACAAACTTTTTCATTGAAGTACTTCAGTTCATTGAGTTTTTGTATACCATAGTTGGTATGTATAATGCCTGGGATTTTGGTTCTCAGAAAACAATTATTATTATTTCACATTAGCCTTTGTTATTTGAATCTATTGTTCGTTGAATTTATATGATTTACCCATACTAATTTTCTTATTTGCAACTATCTTTAAGTTTTGACCCCTCTATTGTCAATTATTATATAAACAAACGAGTTTTTCATATCTTAATACAGTACTGCATTCTGTATTATAACAAAAAGTATATAATAACAAAAAGGTAATTTCTATTTAATTTATAAAATGAAAGTTGAATTATATTATAATATAAAACATTGTATTTATAGAACCAAAGTTACTTGATAGACTATAAATTCCTTGACGCATTTTAAAACTAATCCACTTGTATCAAACATTGACATGTATCTTGTTCATTAATAAATTAAAACAATTTATGATACTTCCAGGCCACTGATGATGTTATAGCTGCTACATCATATGTACTAATTACCTTGGCCAACTATCCCGAAGCTCAGGTAAATTAGTTTAAAAAGAATTAATAGTAGAATCTATTAAATATTTTTATAAATTATTTTTAACATTTAATTTAATTACAATTTTATTAAATTCAGTTGCATTTAGTTTTTTATATTATGTACTATATTATATTAGAATTCAAAATAAAATCCATATGGTAAAATAAAAATGAGTGTTTGTGCTTGTACGAATTGATCAATTTAATGTTAACAATTTGTTTGAAAATAACATTAATTACAGGATAAAGAAAGTGTAATTTGATATAAATTTAAGGAAAAATCCATAGCTATTCCTCATGGCTATAAACATTTTTAAGATAGTTAATAAATGTACAGGTAGATAAAATATTTGAAGAATGTCGTACTTTATATATTAGGATCGTAGGCCTAAAGAGTAGATTGCAGTCCACTTTTTTTTAAACTTAATTAACTAGCATTGACAAGGGGGAACTGAATAATAGAACATTATTTTTATATGGGATGGAAGTTGAAAATTATCAGAAAGAAAATTAGGTCAGATTTATAGGGATTGATATAAAATGTGAAATATGGTTTGATAGACATGCAGTCGTAAAACTACTCAAAGAGAATATTTAAAAGCTGTCTATTCCTCAAAGACGACCAAAAACTAAAATTATTATAGTCATTTTTTACGCACTTCAGAGAACCCCATTCAACTCGAATTCCAATTTTCTCTCTGATAGACTTAAACAAGATCATAAAGTTGGTCTATAATGAGATATTGAAGCTTATATGGAACATCCGTGATGCCAAGTTTTACCCCAAAGTTTTCTAGAAGCCTAGAATTTTCAGAACGGAGTGTAAAGTGCCGATTCAGCAGTTTACAATTGTGAGAACGCTTGAGCCGGAGATATGTATTTAAGGAGCAAGTAAATTTCAGACTTGATAAACAGTGCCTTAACAAATTATGGACCCCAGACGATCCTGGACTTTTAGTGAATAATTTTCTTAACACAATTTTTTTATTTTCGACAATAGTGGTTATTATGGAGTATTCTGAGTGGAGTTTCACAATTTACAATTCTTGTTCTTATATATTCCATCTTCAGTTAATCATTTACAGTCTCTTCTTGTGCACTAATGGAAATAATCCACTAGACCAAATGAGGGAAATAGAAGAGTGAGATGTTTAGGGCCATGCATGGTTGGAGTCGTCTGTGTTGGGCCATGAAGGGTCAACGACTTCTTGACACTGGTGTTGGACATTGGCAAATTGATGAATACCACTACACGTGTATGAGTGGGGGGATATCACTGCACGCTTATGGGTAGGGGTCAAAACAACTGCACGTATATGGGTGGGGGTCAAAACAACTGCACGTATATGAGTGGGGGTCAAAACAACTGCACGTATATGAGTGGGGGTCAAAACAACGGGTCAAACAACGCACGTATATGGTGGGGGTCAAAACAACTGCACGTATATGAGTGGAGGTCAAAACAACTGCACGTATATGGGTGGGGGTCAAAACAACTGCACGTATATGGGTGGGGGTCAAAACAACTGCACGTATATGGGTGGAGGTCAAAACAACTGCACTTATATGTGTGGGGGTCAAAACAACTGCACGTATATGTGTGGGGGTCAAAACAACTGCACGTATATGGGTGGGGGTCAAAACAACTGCACGTATATGGGTGGGGGTAAAAACAACTGCACGTATATGGGTGGGCACTTCCAGGGTATATTAAGTAAATTCTTTTACATCACGTAAATTATCATCTTTATTACAAATATTATGATAACTCTAAACTCTAAACCATCCGCAAATAGCAATACATTGACCAATAACTATGTTACTAAGTACTCTGTTACTATACGAGGAAACATAATTCAAATACATTTGAAAAATGTAACCATGTTACACATCTAAATAGCCTACTTCGTGTTTATATCTGCCAACCTCCAATTACATATTACCCCAATAAGTTTTCTGCCCCATCGCCAAAAAATACAATAATAATTACTTTATGTTGAACAAAGTCAAACGAACATGGAAACAGATTATCATTAACACACTGAAATGTACATCCCCACTGCTTTTGTTATACCAACAATAACATAGCCACTATAATTTAAATTATTAAAATTAATGAATAAATACGTTCACTTCGTAAAATGTTAAATATAACGTCTATTCGGCGGTATACTAATAAATAAATGTCTTAATCAAATGACCTTAAAATATTGTGTTATTTTAGCATACTTACGTTTATGCAAAAATATATCTGTTAAGTTAAGCACAGATAATATAAGAAAACTCTTACAGTGTTGAGGACAAAGAAAATATAGAAATAAATCCCTCATATACGACTTCAAAATTGACATCCTACATTAATGGATTAAAATTTTATTTTAAAGTTGGCATTAGTTTTTCGTCCATAGTATGGATTTGCTATTGCTTATTGGTGTTTCACTATTAGTATTATGTTTTATTGTTTGCTGTTTTTGCCGTGTTAGTTGTTATTGTTGTCCATTATCATTATTACACTTAATTTTATTAATTATAAACTACAAACAGTTCTGTCATGTTGTAGGAATATTTGTGCCTGTAATTTGATTTTTAAGAGAGCTGGGCTAGTTTAAATTTAATTAATGTACTACTTATATTGATTTAAGTAGTACATAACTACACTATCACCTTACTATTGGACCCTACACTGGTGATAATTGGATACAAAAAGTTAACCTCAGCATGACTATTCCATCAGAGTGCAAATAAAGTAAATCTACTTACTAATCGAAAACCATAAATATTGTCTGGCCCTTAGTTATTGTATTGTCGTTACTTTATGTTTATATCATGCCTACACATCTTGTCATATTGATACTATTTACTAGAACTTGATGATCTGAACATAGCCTATGGCTATTATTAGAGTGAACGTCATACAACAGGATTTTATTACAATATAAGTACAATATATATAAGTATTATGTTAATACATTTTTGTAAACCACGATTACCCTCCTCAAATCAGAGGGATTCGCAAAAGTATCCCTCCGGCCTAAGGGAAGTAGACGTGGTTTACCAAAATCGATTACCATAATATTTATTTGTACATTTTGTACTTATATTGTAATACATTTGTTTTGTGTGACGTTAACTTGTATTGTATCTACCAACAAGTAATATCATATTTATGAATCTATGACTAAAGGTATACAAATTAAAATGACCGGGTTCAGGTGAGTCCTCATCAGCCCCCTCCCCCTTGTAGCCAAATATTTATCCAATACCCACATCACCTGACCAGTGTGCGTTTTTTTTTAAATTTTTTATATATATATATATTTTAAAATCATGTTTGGAATATTTAAGCATTCAAAACACGATGGAACCGAGCAATAAGTCAGTATTATGACAGTCATGTATGTAACGTTTTGGAATAGTATTTCTTCTATTTATTTTTCTCATTTCAATTTTAATTCGTTTCATTTATGTGTACTTATGTAAGATGTGAAAATTAGATTAATTTCATCTAATTTAAATATAATTAAAGCCATAGTCTTATGTAAACCGAAGTTGAGGCATCATTTGACTTATTATAAGGTGAAATCTAACACAGGTGTATTTGTACTTTATAAGCATATAATTTATTGGAAAATTACATTAAGTATTTAAATACCGTGTTATCTTAATTACATTAAAAATAAACATTAAATTAAAGAATAATCAGTTGTTTCATCAGTTTTCATACGTTTGGTTTGTATTTTATCATTCTTTATACATTTGTTGATAATATATTTTTGGATGTTACATTTTAAACAAAAACCACATCACTACTTAGATGCAAAGCCAAGCAACTAAATATAATCGATCTACCCAGGGTACTTCAGTATTTTGGTACTTAAAGCACGTTAACTAATATATCTGCAGGACCAAGCAATTAAATATAATCGATCTACCCAGGGTACTTCAGTATTTTGGTACTTAAAGCACGTTAACTAATATATCTGCAGGACCAAGCAATTAAATATAATGGATCAACCCAAGGTACTTCAGTATCTTGGTACTTAAAGCACGTTAACTAATATATCTGCAGGACCTAGCAACTAAATATAATGGATCAACCCAAGGTACTTCAGTATATTGATACTTAAAGCACGTTAACTAATATATCTGCAGGACCTAGCAACTAAATATAATGGATCTAAACAAGGTACTTCAGTATCTTGGTACTTAAAGCACGTTAACTAATATATCTGCAGGACCTAGCAACTAAATATAATGGATCTACCCAGGGTACTTCAGTATATTGGTACTTAAAGCACGTTAACTAATATATCTGCAGAGCCAAGCAACTAAATATAATCGATCTACCCAGGGTACTTCAGTATTTTGGTACTTAAAGCACGTTAACTAATATATCTGCAGAGCCAAGCAACTAAATATAATCGATCTACCCAGGGTACTTCAGTATTTTGGTACTTAAAGCACGTTAACTAATATATATGCAGGACCAAGCAATTAAATATAATGGATCAACCCAAGGTACTTCAGTATCTTGGTACTTAAAGCACGTTAACTAATATATCTGCAGGACCTAGCAACTAAATATAATGGATCAACCCAAGGTACTTCAGTATATTGGTACTTAAAGCACGTTAACTAATATATCTGCAGGACCTAGCAACTAAATATAATGGATCTAAACAAGGTACTTCAGTATCTTGGTACTTAAAGCACGTTAACTAATATATCTGCAGGACCAAGCAATTAAATATAATCGATCTACCCAGGGTACTTCAGTATTTTGGTACTTAAAGCACGTTAACTAATATATCTGCAGGACCAAGCAATTAAATATAATGGATCAACCCAAGGTACTTCAGTATCTTGGTACTTAAAGCACGTTAACTAATATATCTGCAGGACCTAGCAACTAAATATAATGGATCTACCCAGGGTACTTCAGTATATTGGTACTTAAAGCATGTTAACTAATATATCTGCAGGACCTAGCAACTAAATATAATGGATCTAAACAAGGTACTTCAGTATCTTGGTACTTAAAGCACGTTAACTAATATATCTGCAGGACCTAGCAACTAAATATAATGGATCTACCCAGGGTACTTCAGTATATTGGTACTTAAAGCACGTTAACTAATATATCTGCAGAGCCAAGCAACTAAATATAATCGATCTACCCAGGGTACTTCAGTATTTTGGTACTTAAAGCACGTTAACTAATATATCTGCAGAGCCAAGCAACTAAATATAATCGATCTACCCAGGGTACTTCAGTATTTTGGTACTTAAAGCACGTTAACTAATATATCTGCAGGACCAAGCAATTAAATATAATGGATCAACCCAAGGTACTTCAGTATCTTGGTACTTAAAGCACGTTAGCTAATATATGTCCAGAGCCAAGCAACTAAATATAATAAATCTACCCAGGGTAATTCAGTATCTTGGTACTTATAGTACGTTAACTAATATATCTGCAGGACCAAGCAACTAAATATAATGGATCTACCCAGAATACTTCAGCATCTTGGTACTTAAAGCACGTTAGCTAATATATGTGCAGAGCCAAGCAACTAAATATAATGTATCTACCCAGGGTACTTCAGTATCTTAGTACTTAAAGCACGTTAACTAATATATCTGTAGAGCCAAGCAACTAAATATAATGGATCTACCCAGAATACTTCAGCATCTTGGTACTTAAAGCACGTTAGCTAATATATGTGCAGAGCCAAGCAACTAAATATAATAAATCTACCTAGGGTACCTCAGTATCTTGGTACTTAAAGCATGTTAACTAATATATCTGCAGAGTCAAGCAACTAAATATAATGGATCTATCCAGGGTACTTCAGTATCTTGGTACTTAAAGCACGCTAGCTAATATATATGCAGGGTCAAGCAACTAAATATAATGGATATACCCAGGGTACTTCAGTATCTTGGTACTTAAAGCACGTTAACTAATATATCTGCAGGGTCAAGCAACTAAATATAATGGATCTACCCAGGGTACTTCAGTATCTTGGTACTTAAAGCACGCTAGCTAATATATCTGTAGGGTCAAGCAACTAAATATAATGAATATACCCAGGATACTTCAGTATCTTGGTACTTAAAGCACGTTAGCTAATAAATCTGCAGGATCAAGCGACTAAATATAATGGATCTACCCAGGGTACTTCAGTATCTGGGTACTTAAAGCACGTTAGCTAATATATCTGCAGAGCCAAGCAACCAAATATAATGGATCTACCCAGGGTTCTTCAGTATCTTGGTACTTAATCACGTTAACTAATATATCTGCAGAGCCAAGCAACCAAATATAATGGATCTACCCAGGGTACTTCAGTATCTGGGTACTTGAAGCACGTTAGCTAATATATCTGCAGAGCCAAGCAACCAAATATAATGGATCAACCCAGGGTACTTTAGTATCTGGGTACTTAAAGCACGTTAGCTAATATATCTGCAGAGCCAAGCAACCAAATATAATGGATCTACCCAGGGTTCTTCAGTATCTTGGTACTTAAAGCACGTTAGCTAATATATTATAATGGAAATATATATCTGCAGGGTCAAGCAACTAAATATAATGGATATACCCAGGGTATTTCAGTATCTTGGTACTTAAAGCACGTTAACTAATATATTATAATAGAAATATATATCTGCAGGGTCAAGCACAAATATTTTTAGCTGTTAACAAGTATTTAAAGTGGTAATTGTGAATAGGATTATTCTCCTATCATTCAAAACTGATCATGTTCTACTTATGGACACTGAAGGGTCGTTGACTTTCGACTCCAGATATGTCTTAATGCATATAGTTTTCTTTGTTTTGAAAAATGGCGTCAATATTCTCCTGAGTCACAGTTGAAGTACATATCATGACAGTATCGAAGTGCAAAGTTAAACTGAATGTTGTACATGAAAGTCAGGCATTCTTTATTGATGTTACAGGCTAGGATCCGTTCAGAGATTGAGGGTGTTATGGGTGACTCCAGGAGTGATGTCTCATTAACTGACATTGAGGCGATGCCGTATCTGAGGTGTGTCATTCTGGAAACCATGAGACTTCATGGTATATTCCCTATTATCCTCAGGAGGGCGACTAAAGACGTAACGTTAAACAAGTCATCGTGTAAGTAACTTAAGTTGTTAGATTGAAATGTAAAACAACATTTTAAAAACCGTTAACCTTTTCTAAATAGTTTTTATTAAAAAAAATACCTCTTGTTAGTGACCATACAAAATGACTTAGTTTATTTGAAAATTTTGCGCTTATTTTTTAACCCTTTCAAAACTTACAACGTAACTCCCACGATACCTAAAACATCGAAAACCTTTAACATTGAGGGGCTGTATGTTTACCTTTCCCTCATATCCCGCACGTTTCCATAAGTTGTATTATTCTTATTTACATGTTGTTAGACCAAGGGAAGTGGAGTAAGCGATATTTTTATGAGTTGGCATTTCCTTGTCCCCAAACTTGTTTCATTCTTTCGGAATGATCTTTCTTTCTTTCTCTATATATTGTCATTTTATCGTCTAACTGTACAACAAAAGGTTTTTCCTGAATGGGTTAGTTCTTTAAGAAAATCAGGTTTCTTCATAGGTACGTTTAGCAATTAGATTTTTTTTTTGCATCAATCCATTTATTTTCTGTGCTTTTTTCATAATTATACTGTATTGATATTCTACATTTATCTTTGTTAGCCTAGTGCATTTGATATAATCATAGAGTGTCAGTCTTTGATTTCTTTTATTGGAATCTGTATTACTTTATTACTGCCTTTAATTATTTTACTAAATATCGTAGTCTGTAGTCATTAAACCAAATATCTTCTGATAGTCTTTCTCTCTTTTTGTTGAATGTGCCATATAAACATTTCTGTTTAAAATTAACAGCCCTATGAGAATTAATACTTAGAAACGGTGGTATGGTGTTTACGTTTTTTATGTTAAGAAAGTAATTAAAAATGTTTTGAGTAATGTAGTTGTAACCTTTTGACCACCATTTTACTTCGACAATTTTTAAAGGACTAATAATATTATAACTTTGGTGAGGAGAATTGAGTAGCACTTTATAATATCCTATAATTGTTGTCAGTAAATGCAGAAGTATTTTACACTATGTACTGTATTCTGTTTCTATAAATTAAATCGAACGTAATACTGCCACTATTTCATTGAATATTTAATTGAGTTTATGTCTGATTTTAACTTGTATTATAGGTTGATTACTGTTATATTTTACTTTTTGTTTTCATATATTCTGCAAATAATATTTGTCATTCGTATTATGCTTTTTAAGTTCAACAATTTAAAAGTTATAGTGAACAATTCCAAGATATCTCTTCATTATCAATAAATGTACAATTGTATTGAAATATGCAAACATAGCAATTATTTTTAAATCAGTAAATATGAAATATATTTTTAAAATATACTTGTAACCCCCCTATACTTAACCTATAACAACAAATTACAGCCAACTTTACGTTTCCGATGGGGAGTAGAATTTTGATACCTCTGCATGGCATGGGTTGGGATCCTGCCAGGTTTCCAGAGCCCCACAAGTTTCTACCAGAGAGGTTCTTAGATTCCACTGAGGTTGACCGGAACTTTTTGCCTTTTAGCGGAGGACCTAGGGGCTGTCCTGGTAAATAATCTGTTATATTGTGTAAAAATTACAGCAGTAGCCAAAGTAATTAAAATAGTTCTGAAATTAATTTAAAGAAAACTGTATTATTAATATATTCTTACAAATTGCATGAATAAAAAATACAAAAAGTTAAATTGTTTACGTCCTTACTTTCTTAAAATATAAATTTAATACTTAAGTTATATAATACAATTTTGTTTGACTTATTTTAAATTTAGTTTGACTTATTTGAAATTTAGTTTGAAGAAAAAATAATAAGTAACAAACAATTTAATACCTATTGTTAAATAAAAATAATACTCGTAGTAAAATTAACTAATAGGTTTCCAAATTTGCTAAACGTTGCTTTACAATAAAAAGTCCGACTTCCCTGAACTCTTCATACAATACTTAAGACCCTCTATTCTACGGTACATGTATACTTGTTCACTCAACACTATCTTATCCTCTTATGGTGGACTTTGCGTAAGGAATGCTCGAAATCATATTCAACATATAACTTCCTAAGCAATGTCTTACATTTTTGTCCTAGGCAACAATCAACTAATTTACAACCTTAGTGTTGATTGTAAGGTTCCGAAGAATCATAGGGAGTTATATTTTGTAGAACGCCTCACAAAACCCACCTGATACAAAGAAAGAATAGTTTTTTAATTAGCATAATACATGTTGGTACATATAAAGTACAAGTTAATATCACACAACACAAAAGTTTTACAATATAAGCACAAATTGCAGAAATATATTATAGTACAAGTACAAAATGCACGAATGTTATGGTGATCGATTTCGATGAACCACGCTCACATTCCTCAGACCAGAGGGATTTACAAAAGAACGCATCTAGTTCTCAAAGTATATACATTTAAAATCTCAGTAATACTATTAAATATAACGGATAAGCCGTTTTCACCTCTGGATAATTCCAATAAATATATTTCGTCATACGGTTACTGTGTTTACTTCAGTTATTTAGTGAACATGTTTTATTTTTCAGTTACATTATTTTCTATGTTTCCTAGGATAAATTAAACGTGTAACAAATAATAGTAGTAAAAATAACAGTAATAAATGTTACCGTCTGCACTGGCTTGCATGAGAACGTAAATACAAATTACACTGATAAACTCCATTATTATGAACGTATATCAAGGCTACACCATCGCATAGTATTTGTAATAAATTCCAAATTAAACGTGAGTGTACTATGAATCAGATATTTAATTTAGTATAAAAACCCTTTTTATTAGATTAGTCGAATTTAATATAAACTTAAAATAATCAATACGGTATACAGTAAAAATGGGGCAGTCATGTTTTCCTAACCATATTAGTAATAATTACCTCTTAGTACAACAAATTAATTAATTAGAATATAGACATAATATAACTTGATAAATGCATTTATAATGAATTTATTTGATAATATAAATTATGTTCATACAGGTAAGAACTATGCTATGCTCTTGATAAGGACAGTGCTTGTCCACTTGCTGAGGAAATACCATCTAACATCGCCTCTGAAATTGGAAGACATAGAATATGAAATGAGGGTTGTCATGATAAGTAAAAGCCCACTTCCTATTATGTTCGAGCCTATAACTAGTTAAATATTACAGTTTTGTAGTGAAAGAAATATAAAATAATTATATATCAACACAATTTATAATTTTAATACAGTTTATTTTTAAATATTCGTAATTTGTTTACGTCAAAATGACCAAATGAAGATATTTTTCTGCAAAATTCAAACGATATACTACTTGCCATCAGGCCTACTATTATTACATTAAATTACTTTTAAAATTATATAAAGATTACAGATTTATAAAATGTTGTTGTAGCTTCTTAAATGTTTAAATATATTATATGTAAGTACTCTAATTAAAAAAAAATATATTTTACTATGATTAAGAGCATGTAAAGTATTTGAACGTGGAGATCCATGTGATAAACACTTAATACTAAGTTATCTGGGCTTGAAACTGAACGATGGGTTGTTTCAACTTGGACCTCGATATATGCTCAACATTCCTCGCAGAAAATAAAATTAACCACAGTCCTTCATTTGTTGAGAGCCCAATGACCTCTAGTTTATTATTAGACATAATAAATAGTACAAAACGACGTAAAAGTAAACTATCGCCTACGTAACACGAAATATGTACGAGGTTCAAGTTGCCAATACTTGGCTCCTCTTGATTCAGAGAAATTCTTGATTTTAGGAGAAATTATTGAGAATGCGTTAGTAAGTGTTGACAACGTTGTAAAGGTTTAATTTGTTTATATTTTTGATGTTATTTTAAAGTAAATATATTTTGTATATTAAATCTAATGTTACTAAAGACCACACAACTACTTATTATTGATTTTGGTTGATCATTTACTAAGACATTTTGTTTGGCTGTGTGTTGTGTACATTTAATATTAGTTACCTTTGTTTAAAAACTTTATTGTTTCATAATTATGTCTTATTTTGGGTTTAAAACGTTGCTTGTACTGTTTGTTTGAATAGAAAATAAATCAATACTGACTATTTTAATAATAAACATGTTATTGGATCTTTTTTCTTCCTTATTTTCAAATATTAATACTTGTATCTTACTATATGAGTTGCACGTTCAAACTCAATTCATAGTTTGTCTCCTCTAATTTTTAACTGTTACAATATAAAATTTACTGCTTAAAGCATTACATTTAATGCACGTGACTGTTTAATTTGATTTTTTTAATGTACGCTGAGATTATACATTCAAAATTGTTGTTATACCCTCTGAAAATTAGACATATAACTTCGGATATGTATATATACAGTTCAGGCACTATTCTGCATTGCTACAATGATTACATATATTACAAAAAATGGCTAACGTTAGCCGTACAACAATTATTTTTACTTTTGAAACAACGAATTTATGTCATTATTCGTTATTTTACTACAAATGTAAAAACAAATTTAGAAAATAAATGTATAAGTCAGCCTTACTGAACAACTTCATAAACCCTAAGTTGACTTAACTGGACTTTTTTGTATAATTCAAGATAATTATACCCAGTGTGGACTCACTGGACCACTTAATGAAACTTAAAGTGGACTCGAATAACTTCTACTTTAACTTATTACTGAAGTACTTTAACATAAAAGGAAACGGTGAATCACTTAATTATATCTAAAGTGGACAAGGGTAAAGTCTTTATACGTAAGGTCGACTGGTTGAACCCGGGGAGTTTCAAGTTTGGCTCCACCAGTGTTTCCTAACTACCTAAAAAGGACTTCTTGAAATACTTATTTTAAACTTAAAGTAGGTTAATTGAACCACAAACAAACCTAAAGTGGACTGTTTAAACAACTTAACTACACTTAGATCCCTTAATTACACCTAAAATGTACTCGTTTTACTTAGTGGACTCAGTTTGATGTTTATGTAAAAATGTTGAAATAATTGTTATTCTAGATAGCAAGAGTAATTAGATAAAACAAACCCTATCAATAGCATCCGTTATTCATAGCATTAAAAAAACTTTAATTTAACGTACATTTTGTAAATGTTTAGTTTGTAAGTGGTAAGGGTCTACAATGGCTTGGTATAGGTATTGACAAGTCTAATAGATTTATTTATTTTATATATTATTAGATAGTATTTAGTGTTGTTTTGGTTAAACTTACACCAATGCACTAGTCTATGTTACACGAAAGTGATATGACAGTCTTGGAACTACTTTCAATAATCTATAACGAGTATAACGATAATTTTATCACATGCTTTGCCATTTTCTTGTACAAATAGTAACAAATTGGACTACGTTTGAAAAATGGGAACTTAAACTTCTTGATAAATACATGGCAATAAATACAAATGCACTAACAGTGGTAAGTGCTAACTAATAATAGATTTCCATAGCATTTGAATGTAAAAGTATTTATAAATTAGATCATTATTAATTTCAGTATTAAAATCGTATTATAAATGAGGAACTATTTTTGTACATCTAAACTGTAGGTTAAAGTTCTGCCGTTGCATAACACCAAGCGTATGAACTCTGTGTTGCACAATGTGTTAAACATTTACAAAGAGGCTATAAGATCTTAACAGAGCTCAGGAGGTAAGTCTGTCGAGTAAACAGTTGTAATTGAAACATATAATAAGGTAATGTGTTTTCCTTGCTTCCAACTACAGCAGCTGGAATATCTTTAGCAGAAAAACGTTTTAAAATGAACTAAACAGCAATTAAAAATGTAGAAAATACTTGTTTTAAATTATCAAAAATAACAATTAATTCTTCATTTCAGTAGGATACATATTTTTATTTATTTTTTCTTATTAGCAATGTGTCATAAATATTTGTTACAAAAACTCTAGTACTTTAAAATAATAATTATCTTCAATCAATTAACAAGATTTATATTTACAATTCATTATAACATTGCTTTGGGTTACGTAGCACAATTCATCATTTTCAGGTTTAATAAAATCCTTTTTACTTATCTTAATTGTTCTTTCATAAAAATTACTTTTGAAATTAACAAAAGTTTTAGCTTCTCAGTCAAACTACTTAGATTCTTAAAATTTTGGAACTCATATGAAGTTAGTTCATTTCAGTTCTATAGTTTACCATCATAATATTTTACACTAAATAAATAATAATTATATATCTTATATATTAAATAATATTCTATATATTATAGGAGATGGTATTTATAATAAGATATCTTATTATAGATGGTAGACTATTTGCTTAGGTCCAACTTTGAGTGTGACCAATGTCCCCGACGTATATATTTTTTTATATCACTCTCTGCCAAGAATAAAGTTACATTGATTGAAATTAATAAACACCCATTTCCTCTGGTATTAAATCCAAACATCACAGCTATTTAAAACATATTTGATTTTTAAAACATTGTTGATTTGATTTAACATTCCTATTAAGTCTATTAACAAAACAGTCTATTGTCAATGCCACTGTAACTGAAAATATGCGCTTTCAACCCATACTCATCCTGTAATATCCATGGCTGAGGTTGTGTTCATGGACAATTCATTACATCTTTCACTAGTTATTTTTGTAATACATTCAACTGTCTTTACGGCTGGTATATCATTTCAAGATGAAAATTCAAACTCATAATTAATGTTATCATTCTTTTGTTGGTATAAAACAGTTTGCATATTACAAATGTTGGAAGATTGAAAGGATTAAACTTAGCAATAAAATATATTCGTATGGTACAATTGGGGGGATAGGGTGAGGGTTGACCTTGATGAAAACCAAGTATAAACACTTTATAAACTCTGCGTAAAAGTTGATATTGCTAAAGCCAAATTGTTCCATAGGTTTTATATAATAAATGATTAGTGGTTCAAAATACTGAGGAATAAGATAAGCAAATAAATACTAAGCCTAATAAGAGGTTACTTAGCGAAGATAAATTAACATAAATAGAGCTATACATGTGGAGTATTGGGAGTATATCTACGATATTTACCGAGACTTGGAACTGTTGTGACGTAATACGAAACTGTTAAGAGCAAAGTTTGGTACTGGCCAAACAGGCTCATCTTGTCTCAAACTGTAATCATTCATGTAAACATTACTAAGTTTTTTAATAATAGTTGATTCAATGATATAATTACAGACAATATAATTACAAAACATTTCATTAATGGTTTTGAGAGTCTTAACACTTCATATCAGCTATTCTTTTCATATGAACTATTCTTTTATGAACAATTGTATTTAATTAATCTTACATGCCTTAATAATATTTATATAAGTAATACATTTCTAAACACATTATTCATACATTGAATTATGCACTAGTAGCTTGGGCATTGCATTCCACAGACCAAAGCCTACTACGTGTTAATGGCAAGATCTGGACTAAGTTGGGAGAGTGGGTTTCCTGAAATAAATGTATGTTCCTGGAAGGTATATGGCAATGCATCATGAATCTTATACAATGATTGTTCTTCAGGTAGTCCTATAACTTGTCTCGTATGTGTCCTAAGTCGACATGAGTGCACTAAGTGGCATTGTAGTGTAGCTCATACGTGTTAAGTTGCCAAGGGCACTGCGTTTGACTTACGGCACAGCAAATAAATAAATTTTTGAGGCAGATATCCGCTTGAAGATTTTTAACTAATTCAAAATAATAATACAATATAATATTATACAAATAATGTGATGGAATCAATCTTTAAACAATGATAAATAAATATAATTAACTCACAATATCAACCATGGTTGGGGCTGGCTTACATATTCATACCATTGATTGTAGAATTCCCAAACTCCTCATAGTTCAAGCATTTGCTGAAAGAGCAGTCTGAAGTAATGTCAGGACATACAGTAAATAAAAAATATTAGTTAAATGATAATTTCAAAACAAGTAACTAATCTACATCTTTTAACATTTAATTATTGTAAAACAGGATAATTCTAATTAAAAACACGTAACCCACATGTATAGCCTTTGGTTTACATTTAAGGCTAAATTTATATATCCCCAATGTAAAACCAATCCTGTTTTATATCTTTTTAGAGATTCTTTTTATTCATTAAGACTGGATATATTTTTTTTAAGTTTTAAATTGATGACTCACAAAATAAATTACATGGAAATCAATTTAAATAAAATAATTTACTATCATTAAGAGCGAAACTACATTCCTGTATCATATCAAATACGCATGCTACTGTATAAGTAAAGCATTTCATGTCATTGTATTAAATGAATTATTCAAACCCCTAAAACCACTAATACAAAAATTGATCGTGAAAACACACTCTAACATTCTTATCATTATCATGGAGGAAAGAATTAAAAAAACTTTTATGTAAATAAATAATAACCACAATAGCATAATACAAACGTGTTTATGTTGTATGGGGCATTTAAATACTCAATTTCCCATCTGGTCAAAATAAACATTAAACACACTTCAGGAGATAGCCAATATACTGGCATATTTAAGAACTCTGAGAATTGTGTGAATATCCTTATTGTTAAATGATTTAAAAAGCCTTTTATGTATGTAAAAAAGATAGAAAACAACAATACAATATAAAATAAAAATAATATTAACTTGAAATAAACTCACACGAGCTACAGCCTGTGAGTAGGAAATGTGCTTTACGTTAGTTAACATGTTTGGAATATTCTATTTTTACCGAAGAGTTTAAAAAGGTAAAACGGCTACGAGTAAAACTATCTAAAGTAATAAAAACAATCATTTGTAAAGAACATATACATAACGTTGACACGTGCGTTTATATGTTAGAGGAGTTCTTATCTGTTTTGAGCTGCATGGGAACAAACTCCATAGTAATAGAGTCTCGAATTCTAAAATATACTATACACAGATCATACTCACTCTCCATTAAAATTCTTACACACACGTATTCACACACACCCTAAACACGCACGCACATATTACATACTCACTCACACTTTACTCACCCACATAGTGCACGTAGTACGTACGCACACATACTCATACCTCCATCGGCAGTCACGCACAGGGCGGTTTTATTTATCTGTATAGTGAAGAAAATGTTGCGTTTACATGATATCTTCCTGGTTCTAATAACCATTGGATACATTTATTTTTTATGTGTTATAATAGCAAGGGAGTGGATTTTTAATCTACGAAGGTAGTTTAGAATAAACAATGTTGACAAAGTAGTGTGATGAGTTTAACGTAACAGTTTTTAATAATATAGATGGATAGACACCAATATTTACCGTGGATCTCGTTGACTCATCAATTTAATAAGTTAACTTTATTTTTAAATATATCTGAAATAATTGTTCACAGACAAAGTTTAGAAACGTTGAGCACTTTAAATTCTTCAAAAAATAAGTCTGTGAGGAAACGTGACCTATTCGGCAAGGTTTATATAAATTGTATATATTTTGGAGTTTTAAAACATCTTAGTTCCCATATGAACTAACCATTACTATGTCACCCTTTAGTAGTTCTGTCCAAAGTACAACTCTAAATTAAATAGTACGTCGTTAAATTAAAGAGTATTATTTAATAGTTTTGCAAAGAGTAAATCATAAAGGTACACTCAAAAGGAGTTCCAAGTACAAACCAGATTCGAACAAAATTTACTAACAAAATTTGAACAAACAGATTGACTCGAAAATTTAATAAACCAACTCTACATTAAGAAACATTTTGAGTAACAAGGTGTAAAATTTAGTGTAAGTAATGCTCTTATGAAGACACTGTCATAATTTCACCTCCATCCACTTTGGTAAATTGTTAATTACATAAACAATATTAGGTAGAATGCATTTTTCAAAAACAATAATTTACATTACAAAATTAGTTTTTTTATGGGGTAATAAATATATTGAAACTTATATGGTGCAAGAATGCCTCTAACAAACTATCAATACGTTTAAACGAAATAGCAATTATAGTTGCAAACGTAATTCCCAGTTTGAAATATTATTTGTTAAATAAAAATGTTTGATGATGTTGCATTTGTTCGATTTAAATAATATGTCCTTAATTAGATACAAGCTAATCAAAATAATAGCATTCAAAACAAAGCATATATGAAGGGAGAATTCAATGATAAATGATTACACATAATCTAAATTAGTTTAATATGTTTCTAAATGTAACTAAAATACTTCATAATCTATAACTATAACCACAGTATAAATAAGTATGGTTTTCAAAGAATATATATTCATGGTGAAAAACTATTTATTTAAATTTTTCATTAAAATAAATGAAAATTCTCTTTGTAACAAGCGAATTAAAACTGAATTGATTTGACAGGCAAACAACCATCATTTAATTACCATAACAACTGGCTTTGCTTCAAGGGATCATCAAAAGAATAGTTTATGCTAGTTTTGACTTTTTAGTATGAAATTCAAGCTCCTTAACTATATACGATTGCTTACCTACGCTTGCTGTCACCAGGAATTATGTCTTCTTCAGCCTTATGACGTTTCATTAAACGTCTTACTTCAGTTCTTATAAAAAATAAAAATATAGTTAAAAATGTATTACTTTCCTAATTATAATTAAAATATAATATAAAGTTCTTTGTTATATTCAGCAAAAATATCGGTTTGATATTTTTCCTAATCTAATAAGTATATAAGTTGAATGACAACGGTGATATAAACTTTATTCTTCATAATAGTTTCCCTAATCCAGTATATCCATTCAATGACAACGGTGATATAGACTTTATTCTTCATAATAGGTTTCCTGATCCAGTACATACGTTGAATGACAACGGTAATATAGACTTTATTCTTCGTAATAGGTTTCCTAAACCAGTATATAAGTTGAATGACAACGGTGATATAGACTTTATTCTTCATAATAGGTTTCCTAATCCAGTACATACGTTGAATGACAACGGTAATATAGACTTTATTCTTCATAATAGTTTCCCTAAACTAGAATATATGTTGAATGACAACGGTTATATAGACTTTATTCTACATAATAGGTTTCCTGATCCAGTATATACGTTGAATGGAACGTTGAGCCGCTATGCTTTTCACTATCAAACAGACAAATTAACCAAATGCTCTGTATTAAGCCTCATTGCAAAATCGTACGATCCCTGTGGTTTTCTAGCTCCATTAATCATGGTAGCTAAATGCTATATGCAGCTCGTAAGGGCTCAAGGCCTAAAGTGGGACTCTCCCCCCTGATCTCGCCGATAAATGGCAATTATTTATTAACGACACTAGTCGTTATCTCTCTCAAATCTAGATGCCCCGAGCATTTCCGTTAGCCCACGCTAATGTAATTGAATTACACGGCTTTTCTGATGCCTCAGAATGTGGTTATGCCGCAATAGTGTATTTTCGTTGTGAATCTTCTAGCGGAGAAGTGACTGTGAGACAAATTTTGTCAAAAACTCGTGTGGCTCCTCTGAAACGGGTGACCCTGCCTCGTTTAGAACTTTGTGGAGCTCATCTTTTGTCCAATCTAATTGATTATTGCCTTAGACAGCTTTCTCATCTCAAGATTAATGAACTGACACTTTGGTGTGACTCTTCAGTAGTACTCACGTGGCTACAAACACCTACATACCGATTGAAAACCTTTGTAGTAAATCGTGTCGCTCAAATTCAAGAAATTATTCCGGTCATCATTGGCGACACATTAAAGGTACAGATAATCCAGCCGATTGTGCTTCCAGAGGTGTTCTTGCATCTCAACTCATCAACCACCCACTGTGGTGGCATGGCCCCTCATAGTTAAGTCTATCTAAGCCTCACTGGCCGATTCCTAACTTCACACCAATAGAACTTCAATCTGCGGATGAAATCAAGAATACACCTATTAGTGTGCTCACTATAATTGGTCCCACAGAGTGGGAAATACTCTCTGAATATTCGTCATGGACAAAAATCATAAGGGTAGTAGCATACGTGTTACGTTTTGTTAACTACTTATGCCGATCAAATAAAGAAATCTCTGGTCATTTACGCATCAGTGAACTGAATGCCGCTGAGATAGTTACTTTCAAACTAGTACAACGTTCAGCATTTAGTGAGGACATCAAATCACTGAAGAAAGACTCTGCGTGCTCCACTCACCTACGGAAATTGAATCCTTTTCTGGATTCTGATGATCTTATACGTGTCGGTGGTGGACTAGCACAATGTAACCTCTCATATGACGCTCGTCATCCCATTGTACTTCCCAAACGGCATCTTGTTGTAAAGCTGTTGATAGACTTTTATCATCGCATCCATCTCCATTCTGGACCTCAATTGACACAAGCACTACTAACACGCAAAGTGTGGATATTATGTGCTAGAAGTATCATACGCTCACTTATTTTCCAGTGTCTCGTGTGCTTTAAGAATAAGCCAAAAAACAAAACTCCTCTTATGGGTGACTTACCCGCACACCGTTCGACCGTTCTCATCAACATGTGTGGAATATGCCGGACCCTTCACCGTCAAGATTCACAATCTCAGGAGACTGCGACACATTAAGGTCTACTTGTGCATTTTTATCTGCATGGTTACTAAAGCCGTTCATATAGAAGTGGTGACTGATCTCACTACAGAAGGTTTTATTGCCTCTCTCACACGTTTTGTGTCCCGACGTGGTCTGTGCTCAAACATCTATTCAGACTACGGAACTAACTTCGTAGGTGCAGACTCAGTACTACAAAAGGTGATTCGTGAATCAACTCTCCCATCTGTTGCACAGGACAAAATTGTTCATTTTACCTCCTCCCGAGGAATTACGTTCCATTTTAACCCAACAGCTCAGCTGCACCTCATCAGGGTGGGCTCTGGGAAAGTGTGGTTAAAAGTGCAAAATACCATCTCAAATGAGTGATTAATGAAACCGTGCTTACCTTACCACAATTTCAGACTCTATCAATTCAAGTGGAGGCAATGCTAAATTCTCGCCCACTTACTGCTCTCAGCTCAGACCCTTCTGAAACCTCAGTCTTTTAACACCTGGTCACTTCCTGATTGGTGCTCCTCTGGCTGCCCTACCAGAATCCGATCTCTCTGATGTTCCTACCAATCGACTTCGCCATTGGCAACGAGTCCAGGCCTTTCACCAACGCATCTGGCATCGCTGGCAATTGGAATACCTCCACTCTCTACAACAACGTTCCAAATGGAGCACTCCCCAGGAGAACCTCAAAATTGGAGATCTCGTCTTGGTGCAATCCCCGACACCACCTCTTACCTGTATCACGTATCACTGACGTTCACCCTGGACCTGATGGTACTGTGCGAGTGGTCACAATCAAGACGTCTTCAGGGACTTACACTCGACCCGCAATCAAGGCCTTTCCTCTGCCACTAAACCAAGTGGACTCTTAATTTCTAAGAATTTAGTGTAACTTAATAATAAGCTCTTTATCATGTAACTCATCACCCTTTATATGTTGTGTATAATCTTTTTATTTTCTCTCTATATTGAAGTTAATAACTTCAAGGTGGCCGGTATGTTAGGTATGAAATTATTGTACATAGTTGATATATTCTGTAGTTATAAGATTTAATTTTTGGTATTTCGCATTTTCACTAAAGCCAAGAGAGAGAGAGAGGGTTATCTTCCCTTAGAATAAAAAACACGCCACCCCAAATTCGAGCTCTCATTCGTGCTCAGGAATAAACTCTCCTCAGGCGACGGTTTCGCGCCCCACAACACACACGCTTAGTCTCTCAGAGTGTAAGGTCGCGGGTCTCGTTTCCAACTCAACACTTAGTGATTGTGTGCCTCTTTAAATTCTTTGTACCCCTTTAACTCTCTCTAACTCTGTGCTGCTCGTCCAGACCTTCAAGAACCTCGTTTGTGCGGTACGTGATCGGTCTTCTGGACTTTCGAAACGCTCGTACTTCCGCGACTACTCTTCAGTGCTTTAGAACTGTGACAAAGGAAGGTGGACTGGATTACCAAAAGTGTCTCCAACTACTCCTGTTGGATACGTGGTCAATCAATCTCTGTGTTGAGTCATTTCTCTCTAATTAATTATTTACATCCTTAGTGTATTCCCCCGTCTGCTCCGGAAGAGCAGTGGTCCTCCGTGTTCATTAACAGAAACACTAACATTCTCTACCCAACAGACATTATTCTTCATAATAGTTTTCCTAATCCAATACATACGTTGAATGACAACGGTGATATAGACTTTATTCTTCATAATAGTTTCCCTAATCCAGTATATACGTTGAATGACAACGGTAATATAGACTTTATTCTTAATAATAATTTTCCCAATCCAGTACATAAGTTGAATGACAACGGTGATATACACTTTATTCTTCATAATAGTTTTCTAATCCAGTACATACGTTGAATGACAACGGTAATATAAACTTTATTCTTCATTATAGGTTTCCTGATCCAGTATATACGTTGAATGACAACGGTGATATAAACTTCATTCTTCATAATAGGTTTCCTTTTTATGTGAGAAACATTTTTTTAATCTTGTGATACATGTATTGCTGTAAAACGACTTAACCAGTAGGCACAGTATTCCAAAATGTACATAACAATAATGTAAATATTAATAATAATGTATCTTATAACAATAATATATGTATAAAAAAGGAAACTTACGTTAAATAAATAACGTTTAATACCTTTTCGACTACTTAACTAACATACTATAGTCATCGGTGAATGCTTTGTTTGTGTAAACCTCGGGATTGTCTGTTTACGTCAGTAAAATGCAGACTAAATGTTAGATTTATAATTTAAATTTTTGTTTTGTTTTGATCGTGACTTTGTTTTATTATGTTTTGTTACTTGTTGTTTTATGTCGGTTGAATTCTTATTGTATTCTTCTTATGTTGTTTGACTGTTAATCCTAACGAGACAGAACTTGTACTTTTCACTAGGAAGAAGAGGCTGGATGGCCTATACATGCCCACTATGGGAAATATGGAGCTAAAAGCTACAGGTTCGGTTAAGTATCTTGGGGTTATCCTTGATGCTAAACTGAACTGGCTCAAGCACCTTCAGGAGAAAGCCAGGAAGCTCAGAATGGCTTTTTGAGCTTGTCGGAGGGCCATTGTCAGGGGGGCAGCGTGGGGTCTTAAATCAAAGATGGTTTAATGGCTATACACGAGTGTACTTCGGCCCTCCTTATGTTATGCGGCAGTTGTCTAGTGGCCGGCCATGGCACAGAACAGTGCAAGGCTAACATTAGACAGATGTCAGTGAATAGCATGCCTGGGAATTACAGGCGCAATTAGAACAACCTCATTGGCGGCGATGGAGGTCCTCACTGGGCTCCGCCCAATGGATCTGTTTGTAAAAGGGGAGGCTTGTAAAGTGGCCTTTAGAATAAGGACGAATGGTGGCTGGTTGCCTGGCCAACCAGGACTCCATGGGGAAATACTATCTAGGGACATTGGTCTGGACCCGTTGCTTTCGATGGGAACAGACTCAATGACACCTAGGTACAGAATTGACAGGCAGGTCAGAGCCTTCCTTTCATGTAGAGATAAGTGGATAGGGAGTACCGAGCCTGCACAAGTCAAAGGAAGCGTCTGGTATACAGACGGCTCACTTACAGAAGGAGGCGCTGGTGCTGGGGTGTACTGGAGGGGGGCACGGAAAGTTCTGTCTGCACCTCTGGGGGCCCATGCTACCGTCTTCCAGGCGGAGGTGATGGCTATGCGTCTAGGTGGCTTCAGAGGAGTGGCTTCAATCTGCTCGGACAGCCAGGTGATGATAAAGGCGATCATGGCACCACGTACCAGCTCTAAGTTGGTATGGGAGTGCCATTGGATCCTGGAGACTCTTTGTCAGCGTAAACAGGTGAGACACATATGGGTCCCTGTGCATGCTGGTATTGATGGAAATGAGAGAGCCGATGCACTGGCTAGGAGAGGGGCAACGTGCCCTCTGCTGGGGCTGGAGCCGGCTCTTGGGTGGTATTCCTTTTCAAAAGGTAAAAAGAAGAATGGACAGGTGGACCTCTGAGGAACACGATAGCAGATGGAGGACCGAGTCCGGGCTCAGGCAGTCTCGTGCACTTATCCAAGGACCGGATCGCAGGTACAGCAGAGATCTGCTAAGCTGTAACCGGGCCAAGGTTAGGGCGGTTACGGGAATGCTGACCGGACATAATCTTCTTCACAGACATATGAAGATAATGGGCCTAACAGAAGACTCCACATGTTAGGTTTTGTGAGGAAGATGAGGAGAGCTCCATACACATCTTTTGTCATTGTGCAGCTCTCTCATCTCTTCGGCATAGGACTCTGGGTGCCGCTTTTCTGGAACCAGAGGATATTAGAAGGGCTACACTCGGGGAGATCATGTCCTTCATAAGGGGGACTGGTCTCTTGTGACACTGTCGTCAGGCTCTGGGCGCAAAGGGCCATGGAGTCTAGGCGTGGTGGGCTTGGTGACAGGACCACAACACGGTGTATCTAATCTATGTTGTTTGAAGTCTTAAAATATTTCCTAGAAATTATTTAAATTTATATTTTCAAACTGGAAATAGGCAGAATAAAGTAGGAGTTGCTTGTACTCTTCTTTCTGTTATCTAATTCGATTACATTTTACTATTTCGATACATTTGAGTATCTAATTAACTACAGTAAAAAAAAAAAAAAAAACCAAATACAGTTTTAAAACACAACCAAGTTTGATGTAATAAATCTTCGAGAAGTAACAGTGAAATGAAAAAAATTATTTTAATACATTTTCAGTTTCAGCTGTTGCAAATATAAACCAAGGGAAAGAAATTGTAAAAATTAACATTTTTGGTTATTAAAAAAGAAGGGCACTATGATTTGGCTTTAGGAAGTTGTATTTCGAAGTACTGCATGACAGAAAGGTTTGTTTATTCTGCAAATATTTAGATACATTTTAAACTTTTCACACAGCTATAGTTATAAGAGCCTACTGAGAGAACTGGCACCTCTGTTTATTAATTCAGAGTGAGTCTTCCCAGATAAAAAATGTAACGCTAATAGTGATTTTTTTGTTACATATTAAATATCTAGTACTTATAGAGTAACTTAAAAGTTTAATTTAAAAATAATAACATTTTGTCCCATATTTTTATTTTGTTCAAAAATTAATATAGCTATTAGTAATATGTTCAAGGTTTGTTCTGTAAAAACTTTAGTAAAAAAACAAATGTTCTATAAGGGAACTAAGCTATAGATAGATGCACATAAAATTCTATAATATAAAAAATTCCTCAGATTTTACATTAAGTTACAAAAGCTTCATCTGAGTACATAATTAAGAATATGTTACACTATACACTTATTTTCAGAACGTACCTTTTCCACATGTGAATCTAAACAATAAAGAAATAACATGGTGTAGGCTAGAATAAAGAAAATTCAATAATGCACGTTTATTTGGGGAAACCCTTTTAGGTTAAGCGCTTTTAGAGGTCTGTTGATATTAAAAATTAAAATATTTATTCCATGCCTATAATGTTTTTCAAAAACATCCACAGTAACATATTTAATTATTTTTAAATAAACTTAAAATATTTAAATTCTATTCTATAATAAGGCAGACCCAATATTACTCTATGAACAAGTTATGGCCACTTGTCTTGTAAAGTTAATAACAAGCTCCATGAGCGACGGAACAGCACCTATAACCTTCCCCCACCGTTCACGTAATCGGCTTTGTTGCGAAAACATCTACTTTTATACCGGAGCCAGAGGTTAAAATTTTTTAAGTTTTAATACTGTTTTTGTCGTTATTTATTATCACAATATCACATAATACGTAATTTAAAGTGGTGAAAATATAAAACTGATGTATCTTGAAACAAATATATGCAACTAATTAAAATATATAATCAAATCAACATAAAAGGTGTATGTATTTAACACTTTCCCCTTTGTAATAAAGAGATAGTTGATTATTTGTGCCAAACATTTCTAATTTATCCCAGTATTTTAAATTTTTAGTGAATAATTGTTAAAGAAAATTTAACATTTGCCAAAATATTCATAATTAGTTATAAAGAGATCCATTATCGATACATTTATTATTAGGCCTGATTAGGAATTTTCGGCTATTCTTAAATCAGTATGTATATCTGGACAGACAAGAAGAATACATTTAATTATGTATCCCATTTAATTAGCTTTACTTTGCGGGTGCTATGTTTGCACTTGCGATATTCAGCTGGTTCGCCAGCCTCTCAACTATCCTGTTACAGATATGCAGCAGGTTCGCCAGCCTCTCAACTATCCTGTTACAGATATGCAGCAGGTTCGCCAGCCTCTTAACTATCCTGTTACAGATATGCAGCAGGTTCGCCAGCCTATTAACTATCCTGTTACAGATATGCAGCAGGTTCGCCAGCCTCTTAACTATCCTGTTACAGATATGCAGTGGGTTTGCCAGCCTCTCAACCATCCTATTATAGACATTCAGCTGGTTCGCCAGCCTCTCAACCATTCTGTTACAGATATGCAGCAGGTTCGCCAGCCTCTTAACTATCCTGTTACAGATATGCAGCAGGTTCGCCAGCCTCTTAACTATCCTGTTACAGATATGCAGCAGGTTCGCCAGCCTCTTAACTATCCTGTTACAGATATGCAGCAGGTTCGCCAGCCTCTTAACTATCCTGTTACAGATATGCAGCAGGTTCGCCAGCCTCTTAACTATCCTATTACAGATATGCAGTGGGTTCGCCAGCCTCTCAACCATCCTGTTACAGATATGCAGCAGGTTCACCAGCCTCTTAACTATCCTATTACAGATATGCAGCGGGTTCGCCAGCCTCTCAACCATCCCGTTACAGATATGCAGCGGGTTCGCCAGCCTCTAACTATCCTGTTACAGATATGCAGCAGGTTCGCCAGCCTCTTAACTATCCCGTTACAGATATGCAGCAGGTTCGCCAGCCTCTTAACTATCCTGTTACTGATATGCAGCAGGTTCGCCAGTCTCTTAACTATCCTGTTACAGATATTCAGCTGGTTCGCCAGCCTCTCAACCATCCCGTTACAGATATGCAGCGGGTTCGCCAGCCTCTAACTATCCTGTTACAGATATGCAGTGGGTTCGCCAGCCCGTCAACCATCCTATTATAGACATTCAGCTGGTTCGCCAGCCTCTCAACCATTCTGTTACAGATATGCAGCGGGTTCGCCAGCCTCTTAACTATCCTATTACAGATATGCAGTGGGTTCGCCAGCCTCTCAACCATCCTATTATAGACATTCAGCTGGTTCGCCAGCCTCTCAACCATCCTAATATAGACATTCAGTTGGTTCACCAGCCTCTCAACCATTCTGTTACAGATATGCAGTGGGTTTGCCAGCCTCTTAACCATCCTATTATAGACATTCAGCTGGTTCGCCAGCCTCTCAACCATTCTGTTACAGATATGCAGCGGGTTCACCAGCCTCTTAACCATTCTATTACAGATATGCAGTGGGTTCGCCAGCCTCTCAACCATCCTATTATAGACATTCAGCTGGTTCGCCAGCCTCTCAACCATCCTGTTACAGATATGCAGCAGGTTCGCCAGCCTCTTAACTATCCTGTTACAGATATGCAGTGGGTTCGCCAGCCTCTCAACCATCCTATTATAGACATTCAGCTGGTTCGCCAGCCTCTCAACCATCCTATTATAGACAATCAGCTGGTTCGCCAGCCTCTCAACTATTCTGTTACAGATATGCAGTGGGTTCGCCAGCCTCTCAACCATCCTATTATAGACATTTAGCTGGTTCGCCAGCCTCTCAACCATTCTGTTACAGATATGCAGCGGGTTCGCCAGCCTCTTAACTATCCTATTACAGATATGCAGTGGGTTCGCCAGCCTCTCAACCATCCTATTATAGACATTCAGCTGGTTCGCCAGCCTCTCAACCGTCCTATTATAGACATTCAGCTGGTTCGCCAGCCTCTCAACCATTCTGTTACAGATATGCAGTGGGTTCGCCAGCCTCTCAACCATCCTATTATAGACATTCAGCTGGTTCGCCAGCCTCTCAACCATTCTGTTACAGATATGCAGCGGGTTTGCCAGCCTCTTAACTATCCTATTACAGATATGCAGTGGGTTCGCCAGCCTCTCAACCATCCTGTTACAGATATAGGATATGAAATATGATATAACAACTTAGCCACAATTTAAAAGAACATTAAAAAACTAAATACATGTTATTTTAATATATTAATTAGGAAGACAGTTTCTTTCACTATTATAGATATTAAAAAATATTCTCGATTGGAAAAACAATTAGTCTTAAAACAAATATACAAATTCTAAAAATACAGGCATATGTGTCGCAATAACGACTATATTTTGTTATTATTTTTCATCTGGTTACATCTCAGTTTCTATCTACACACCTATAGATAGGTTATGAGTTCTATTAAGTTTGAGAATTAATTTTAAAGAACATTAGTGTGTAGTAGGATCAAAAAAAGGGAAATATTAACGGTCGGGCTATGACGATCGTTCCCAGTGTCGTGCAGTTCTTGGGAGAACACAAATCATGGACCAGTCAGAAATATGAATAATAATTTAAATTGGGTCGCAAAAGCTGGTAATATAAGTGAACGTAAAGTTGTATGTGTTCTAAATCAAGAGAAGACAACTGAAACAAACGCCAACCGTATGCCGGTAATTTCAGGCAAAAAAAGTAAATAAATAAAATGAATCTAGTTAGAAACATTGATAATTTTGATACCGATGTAATAGGGCGACACGTGTATTCCTACTACTATAGAAAATACGTTCCTACTGTATTTTATGTATATATATATATATATATATATATATATATATATATACATAAAATAATAAACGTAATGTACTTCTGTAGATATCCGATGTTGTATTAGCAATTTATCGTTTCTTAAGGGCTTTAAAAATATTGATTTGGACAAAACTGTATTTTTGGACGAAATGTGGGTTAAAAAAATACTAAATAAACGACAGGCCGGACTGAGGATACTGTTCAAAGTAGTCCGGAGGCTTCAATAGGGAAGGGAATGAAAATAATATTTTGCCATGTGGGATCGTCAAAGAGACCATCCTAGCCATTGATATTCACCTAAAAAATACTGTGAATATCAATGGCTCACAGTATTTATGAGAAATGAGTTTGAAAAATGTTTAACGTTTTTTCAAGACTCTGTTTCCAAACATTGAAAAAGAAATTACCACAGCTATGGAACATTTCCTTATAATTTTAAGATATTAGAAAAAACTCCAAGCATAACAAAAGATAAAAAACGTGGTATACTTCAGTGGTCAACGCGCAAAGTTATTTAGTCTCCCAATTCCAGTGAAATGGTACTTTTAGAACTAGTTAACAAAGAATAAACCTACACCTCCGTTGTATTGGATAATATGGCGGAGCAGTATGGACATAACATTTCAAGGCTACTCCCTATTACAGCCCTATAGAAATGGTATGGGTCTGGATCAAAGATTACATGAAAAAGAGGACCATTACGTTACCTGATGTTGAAAAACTGTTTAAAGAATCTATAAATAAATTAACGTCCAAGCGGTGGGTGAAGTACGTATCACACACTGATGCCTTGCTGAAAATGTCTTGGGAAGCAGAAGGGCTGCATCATGAGAACGTGGAACAGTTTATAATTCGTCTGGGGGTGGATGACAATGGCGACATATATGGTGTCTATGACAGTGACAGTGGCAGAAAAGAGGGAGATGTTGTTGATCTACAAAAATACCCTCCAGGAGTGTTTGAAGACGTATCATCGATAGATTAGTCTGGGGGTGGACGATGATGACGACTTGAATAGTGTGTGTGACATTGGCAAAGGCAGATGTATTTGATCTCTAAGAGTACCCTCCATAGGTGTTTGAAATCGTATCACCGTTTAATTATTCTGGGGATGGATGATGATGACAAAAATACACTCCAGAGGTGTCTGAAGACGTATCACCGTTAGATTAGTCTGGAAGTGAATGACGATGATGATATGTATGACAGTGGCAGTAGCACTAAATAGAGAGACGTTGTTGATTACTCTCTATAAGTGTCTGGTAACGTATCATCATTGAATTAGAAATAGGAATCAATGTACAGGTAAAAAAAAATATTTATTTTACAGATCAATGACTAGGCTTAGAAGTGCCCAATATAAATAAATTATCTCAAAATAAAATATTACCAATAATTTAAGATTAAAAAATTCAAAATACATAGCTCTGAAAGAGGCTTTTCAGGATTCACGCTCCAGAGTCAGGGAGAAGGCGGCAGATCTCACCACGGCCGTTCGGTGTTGCCGATACCATTTTCTTGTAAAAATACTAGAAATCTTAAGTGCAAATTAAACACAAAACGGACAAATAATTAAAGGGCTTAAATATTAAAGTTGCCCTATTATATTAAAGTTGCCTTTTGTTTAGTTAGAATTCAACTTCTTTTTTTTGGCCAGCAGGGCACATTTATTTTGACTTCCTAAAAATGTTTAGCATTATATAATTAGATAGCATCTTACTCGGAATTTAATACACCACGACAAAACAATTGTTCTGTATGTATGTAACTAGATTGTAGTAGATATATTATAATCTATGAAAACCACGTTTATTATCTTCAGACCAAAGGAATTCACAAAAAAGAACTTAGTCGTTCATTATATACAAACTAAATAATATTTTATTGGATTAATTATTACTCGATTATTCTTCAGTTGTTTGTGATTTACACAAAACACATTATTTTAATATAGAAAAATTTTATTTATAGTTAAATATAACACACAAATTTATTAATATTTTAGATTAAATACGTAGCAAAAAAAAACTTGCTTTATGTTTAACAAGGTTATTGACAACGAGGTCCTTCTTGTTCATACACACTTCATAGCATTTCCTTTGAGAAGAAAGAATATCTTATATTTTACTGAAGTAGATACTGAAGTTATTGTGATTTAGCAATAACACATGTGCAACCATGCTGCAGTCACTAAATAACACATGTGCAACCATGCTGCAGTCACTAAAATGAATTCTAGCTTTGGTATAGCAACAAAAATGTAAAAATTCTAAATCCTTCTCATTTTGGATATTGTTAAATCTCAATGAACTAAACGATGAACAGTAGTCTTGTGGAATGTTGGAATATAATGATGTGAAATATTTAGTTCCCACGCCCTTGATAATGTTATAATAACCAATAACAACAGGTAAGTTCACACGGACTTTATTCCTGTACATCGAACTTAACAGAACATTGAGAAATACATGGTTATCAGTCAATTATACAAGATATAAAACACCCGTATTTTTTGTACTAAACCATAGTTTGTTGAGAAAAAATCTTTATTATCATTATATATTTCTTAACAATCTTCAGTCCATTCCCATCTCTTGAAGAGCAAGGTCGACCACATGACGTAGTTCAAGATCAGGTACAAATACGTGTGACTATGTATAACTTGTGCACATTAGTTTCTTGTTGGTAGAAGAATCTGGCCGCACTAAACCGACCATAGTGGTGTATTACAAACTTTGCAATCTTAAAACTAAACAATTAAGGTAGCTTGTACTTTCAGGATATATTTTAGAACGTATAGTGTTGGAACCAACTGCAATTTATAAATAGGGTTCAAAGAACAAGTGGCTGTGCTGAGCCAGAAAGAATAACTTTACGATAGAAATCGCTAATTAGGGTCATGGAGGATAGCATTGATGATTTTCTTCGGGATATAAATTATGAAACGTTTAAACGACTTGAGGCCGAGATAAGTTCATTTCAAGAATATGTTAATTTCTTATCTGGAAAATGTTATGAGTTTGCTAAGAACGTCACAGAAATAAAGGAAGAATTTGAGACTTACAAGAAACAAGTTGAGTCTATTCGAAAAGAGAATAAAGCGTTGTGCAATGAAGTTAGGTATTTGCGTGACCAGATAAATGACCTTCAGCAGTACTCGAGGTCTACAAATCTTGAAATATGTGGAGTACCTGAAACACAAGGTGAAGATATCGTTGTGGTGGTGGAGGCCATTGCCAAGGCGATCGGGGTAGTAAGACACCCTGAAGACATACTTACCGCCAATCGTGTGCCCTCAAAGAGCACCAGCAGACCCAAGCCAATCATCGTAGAGCTACGATCTGAGACTGAACGAGTAAACTGGATAACGGCCTTCAGGAAGAAGAGAAATCTGACGAGTCTCGATATTTACCCCTACTTAACACAATGTAATTTCTACGTTAATGAACATTTAACATCGTATAATAAGGACTTGCTATTTAAAACTAAGCGTTTAGCAAAGGACTGTGGTTACAAGTTCAGCTGGGTTTCAAATGGAAGGATATTTCTTCGTAAGAACAGTGATTCACCAGTCATTCGAATATTTTCACCTGGGGACCTACTGCAGCTGGAAGGAAAAATTAAAGGATGCAGAAAACAAGGTGAACATGTACAGTAAATTAGTATTTTCTTAGCTATTTATAATACTAAACGTTTGTTATTTAATTTTGTAATAACAAAAGTTCATTATGTATGTTGATTGATTTATATGTTTACAAAATTAACATTTGTTAAACACCAGAAATACAATGTATTATTCTCAGCTTACAAACATATCTCTTTTTGATTTATTACGTGATATTTGCAAAATGAACTTTTTGTTGAAAATTTATAAATTTTACAAATAAATTCAATACATAATTTGTGTCTCTAATATTAATGTTTCAAAAACTACAGTAATTTTTTAATTGAACGTGGCTTGTACCCATACTTGTCAATTTCAATTTGCCAGATTGATATAAATATTTTTTTTTAATATAGTGAAATTTATCGGTCATTGAGTTTCTAATGATTCTTAATTAGTGACTGATGTATTGTTCCCACCGATGCATTGGCAGTTTATTATACTCTGTATAGAGGTTGGTATTTTTCAACTAATGCCAATTACTGCCTTTTCTTGAACTATACATAAAGTTTAATGTTTTCATTGAGGAATATATTTCTTATATTAAATATTTAAAAAAGATGAGGAATTGGTTTTAGTTGACAAATAATATGTTAAATGATTTTTTGACAAACATCGATTCAAATAGATATCAAGTTTACATGTCTATTCTTGTGGTACACAAACCAACACGAATAACCACATTATATGTAGGTTGTTTGGAACATATATGCTTTTTGTTAAAATGACAAGAGAAAACTTGCAATGCTTAAAGTACTAGCATAAGTCAATTAATTTCTCTACAGATGTTCAATCTTAGAGGTGTATTTAAAACATAGTTTGTACAAGTGAACTGGAAATTACTAAAGAGTTAGTTAACTTTATAGAACTATAATTAGCAGCTACATAGTATTTAATACATAGAAACTATGATTGTAGGACTAGGGATTTAGACCCATAAATATTTATGACCCAAATGATATTGTATTTTGAACGTTGTAATTGGGTAAGGGCACATTTTTCCTTGTTTAAATGAAATAAATTGTAGAAAAAAATCCATGAAAACAATATTAAATAGAATAAACTATAAGGAACAAACCAAAAGTAGAACAATATTCAGCTTAATAGTGCATGCTATGTTTTTTTTTTAATTTGAGAATATTTTTTCGAAAATTTGAATTTTCATATACTATTTATATATAATTTTATTGTAAAGTTTTAACAATAAGTGCTGATTCTTTTCTTTATAAATGTAAACTCTCCACCACAACTCCATGGCATATTTTAATATTTTACAGATTAAAGAATGAAACATATTCTTTAATACTATCGTTTATATTTTTTGTTCTTCAACTAATACATTTTGCAAAATATCTCGTAACTTTTTTTAATTTTAATAAATTTCCAGATATCTAACTGATATTTGAAAATAAAGATTTTTTTACTAATTACAAAAACTGTTATTACTATAGGTCAATTTATTTTTTAGAACGAAGTAGCTATTTAGACAATAACAAATAAACCTGTTTATTTTCTGTAAAATAAGTTATATACTTACCACGAACGTAGATTAAAATACACGATAAATGTAACAATATTTTCTCCAATGTTTTAAAATCATCTACCAATGAAATTTATGAACAAGACTCATATTTAGTGAGATCTTAGTGAGTTGAAACAGTCCTACGACTGTTGAAATACACAGTAATTATATCATCCATCCTGTTTAACTAATCAATCGTCACTTTATACACAATTTATGAACAAGACTCATATTTAGTGAGATCTTAGTGAGTTGAAACAGTCCTACGACTGTTGAAATACATAGTAATTATATCATCCTTCCTGTTTAACCAATCAGTCGTCACTTTATACACAATTTATGAACAAGACTCATATTTAGTGAGACCTTAGTGAGTTGAAACAGTCCTACGACTGTTGAAATACACAGTAATTATATCATCCTTCCTGTTTAACTAATCAATCGTCACTTTATACACAATTTATGAACAAGACTCATATTTAGTGAGATCTTAGTGAGTTGAAACAGTCCTACGACTGTTGAAATACATAGTAATTATATCATCCTTCCTGTTTAACCAATCAGTCGTCACTTTATACACAATTTATGAACAAGACTCATATTTAGTGAGACCTTAGTGAGTTGAAACAGTCCTACGACTGTTGAAATACACAGTAATTATATCATCCTTCCTGTTTAACTAATCAATCGTCACTTTATACACAATTTATGAACAAGACTCATATTTAGTGAGATCTTAGTGAGTTGAAACAGTCCTACGACTGTTGAAATACACAGTAATTATATCATCCTTCCTGTTTAACCAATCAGTCGTCACTTTATACACAATTTATGAACAAGACTCATATTTAGTGAGATCTTAGTGAGTTGAAACAGTCCTACGACTGTTGAAATACACAGTAATTATATCATCCTTCCTGTTTAACTAATCAATCGTCACTTTATACACAATTTATGAACAAGACTCATATTTAGTGAGATCTTAGTGAGTTGAAACAGTCCTACGACTGTTGAAATACACAGTAATTATATCATCCTTCCTGTTTAACTAATCAATCGTCACTTTATACACAATTTATGAACAAGACTCATATTTAGTGAGATCTTAGTGAGTTGAAACAGTCCTACGACTGTTGAAATACACAGTAATTATATCATCCTTCCTGTTTAACTAATCAATCGTCACTTTATACACAAATCACTACTAAGTGTACGTTTACACATTATGTCTCATTGAGTTAACATATAATTGTGTTTTTGTAAGATCATAAATAAAGAACTCTCATGTATCATCATCTCATAAGGATCCGAAATAGGAAACTTAAAAAATGTCTCTTTACGCATTTATTCCAGTTTGTATTGTATATTTACTATTTTGTAGTACGTTTATTTTGACTATTGTAAATGGTGGACAAGACATGTAACTAGGAAATGAGAGTTATTCCAGTACCTGGGCGATAACTATTCACGACCTCTATTTATAAATATTACAATAGCATTTCTCTAAATAACATTTAATTAGTATATATTTGTAAGCACTTTAAACCACTCTTACTCAATTGTCAGTGTATCAACGAATATAACCAAACAATTGTATACAGTATAGTGAATAATAAAGTAAGATTTTGTAAATATAACTCTTTACCATTGTATCTCCTTCGTATAAGTATTTTAAGATATTGCAAATAAAGATTGTGAAATATCTCATTTATTCAAGCATGTCAGTGCAAGTAGTTTAAATGTATTTATGTGAATGTTACAAATAAGGTTTCTTAAAAAAAAAAAATATAGCTAATTTTTATGTAAGAGTATATTTACCACTTATTTTTTAGAAGGATCTTTAACATTACAATATATAGGGTAAACTATTGAATAATTTATTGATCATCGACTTGGGACTTGAACATGATTTATAAGAGTGAACAGAGCACTGTTTACTGTCAAAACATAGGCAGAAACATCTTGTTCATTAGTTTGTATATGTACATACTCACCAGTTGGGGTACACAAACATTACCGTTGTCATTTGTAGTAAATAGATAAATATGTATTACTAGAAAAAAATCGTAAATTTTCATTTTTAATTGGAATGGAATGTTTATGTTTTGCCCTATCCATTCACATAGTTCTGTTGTTGTGCTATACAGATTATTATGACGTATTATATATTAAGCAACTTGTTATTCAGATTTACTATAAATAAATAAATCAAGAAACTATTAATAATCTTGCAATGAATCATTAATTTATTCGTTTTTTTTTTAATATTGATGCTTTAAAATTGTAGATTTTGTGTTGTACATTTTTTTGTCATGAGCTAAATATTTCCAATACCCTCTAGAAGATTTTATGTTATATATAAAAAAAATTAAATATAACTACAAAACCACTATTATTATTTATTAATTAAAACATTAGGTTGGCTAAAATCAGTCCACAAAAAGCAATAATATTACTCGTAGAGATGTTGTAAACTGAAAACTAAATGAACTTATTTTCTACTCCATCAAAGTGAATTTGAACCATCAGTAATATTCCCATAACATATATTGTAAAAAAATAGTAATTCAATTCTTGAAAGTGGATTTAAAGATGTTAGGATTTATTGATATATTTTCAATAATCAGTAAACATATTTCACTTATTAAGATAGTATTTTCCATTGCAAGTTAGTTTTTATGCAGTAAAACTACCCATACTACTATTTTAAATATCTAAACCTAGAGTAATAGGAGATAATATATTACAAATACATTAAATTGTAGAAAGTAGGATGTACAGATACTAAGTGTACCAAACATGCCTTGATATTACAACTACGAACACTTTAGTTTTCGGGAGGAAGAATTATCTGTTAAAACGCAGTTTTAATAAATATGAAGTTTACATTGTATTACTAGTGGTTTTGTAAAGTTTCTTAGGTATAAAACCCAACTAAATGAGATTCAACTTCTTATAATTATGATTTAGTATATTTAACGGACTATAGTTTGACTCTCATAAGCTTTAATCGTTAAATACAAATCGACCAAAGACTTTTGTGATTTTTAACAAATTGGATGCCCTTTTGTAATTTAAAAAGTAGTATAAAGTATTAAACTTATATTAGATGGATACACATAATTTTAATTTGGTCAGAACTGCATCATAGATAAATTCATCATGATATTTACAGAATGTAACCTGCAAAACACATCACAGTGTTTCTTTGTATTTATTATAAAACTAATAGAATAATTCCACGTTTTAATTCAATTTAGAGTAAACTAGCAGCAATCTAACTTATGACCATTAAACCAATGCCAATTTAATAATCATCAGGAATTGATTCCTCCACCGAAATTAAATTCAAAAGTTCCCATCAAAATATCAGGCCAAAGACGTTTGGCTTTTATATCTAATTAAGAGTAAAATAAAAAAAATTAAAAAAACGGCCAGTGAAGGTTGCAGCCGAATACTGGATTCCTGTTAGTCATTGAACTCTTACAAGCTGTCTGCTTGAGTCTCAACATCCTTTGGTGAGTTACAATTATACATATATTACAAAGTATACGTCAATTGTCATTTACAGTTAACTTATGACTACTGAAGACTATGCAACTTAAAAGTATGTAGTGTAAAATAAACCAAATATATTATTTTTAAGAGTAAATTGCCCATTAAGAGTAGAACACTACTTATACTACCTGTATTACAGAACATTTAAACCATTGAATATTTTTAATATGTTTCCAATCTGATTTTGAATTTTATTTATTAATTTTTCAAACACATTTTCAATTAGAGACGAGTTATGGCTCTAAGCACATCTTCAATTTAAACACGAGTTATGGCATCGTCATACAAGTTGATCCACGTACAAATTATATTTAATAAATAATATTACCTAACAACAATCAATTGAAATACTTTAAACAGTAGAGCTGGAATATACATGCATTTTATGGTGTTCAAAATTCAAATTAGTTGTATAGGATAAACGTATTTATTTAGTTGTTTATTTTACTAAGATATCTATTTAAGAAAGCTACTAAGGTTTTCAAATACCCAGGAAGGTTCATATATGATCTGATATGTTTGTTTAAACGTAGCCTCAATATAATTTCGTTTGAACAAATAAATTGTAAAAGTATTCGATTATTCAACTAATGATAATACACAAACTATGAACATAACTAAAAATTAATAACAAGATTAATTACTTTTTATTAATTTTTAATTTAATTTAATTTTAAATTATTTACTTAAGAAATGTTAATTTCTTTTCATTTTATTTACTAATTTAGAAATGTCTATTTAAATTGTTTTCTAAATTTATTATGAAACCGAATACGAAGTTTTATTCAACAGGTATTGTTAAACATGACATTAACTCATATTAGTATAAATTATACTATTACTATACAACATTTACTATAAGTTATAATATAAATTTTGTATTATTATATTTTATGTAAAAATATTAATTTCACGGTACATTTTGCAGGAAAATGTAAACTTATAGCTTTATCTTTTTTTGCACAACACATTGGTGAACTTTATTCAAGGAATTAAGAACCGACTCTCAGTTAAGTTGTGGATTCGAAACTTAGACATGAATATTCGCTGTCTGAAGACGCACATACATACAGGCATTCTAACATGTCCCTAATTATTAGGAAGTGCTTAGCTAATGGTTGTTAGCGTATCGTTTCTGGTCGTATTATTTATTTAGAATGTATCCTCGTATTTTCATCATTAATGTACTGAGTTTTAGTTTATTTAATAATTACAATAACTGATACATTAACTTTTTTAGTCACATGACTGTAAAGCAAAAACTATTTTTACATGTAATTAGGAACATTTATTTGTCAAGCTTAACATCATTTTGTTCATTCATTTATTGGGAATTTACCATTATAACGAGTTTACCTAAAGAATTCTTTTGTTTCAAAATATATATTACTTCATATCCCTATTAATATGAAGAATGTTTATAACATAACCAATACATTAACTTACGTTCAATATTTGATTATGTGTAATTTCCTTAGTCATCAGTCAGCTAGATGCTCAAGTTCTTATACTGTTTTTATAACATTTACAACTGATGTTAGTTTTGCTGTATATAACGGTGGCGGAGCCACGGAGTGATTATATCCCTTGCTGCTGTCCCCTAGCCTAAAAATGTTTAGGAAATGCACTCGTAGGAATAGCAGTGACAAATACAATGGTTTGTGATACCATAGTTTTTCCTTTTAGCAGTCAGGTAGTATGATGATTCAGTGGTTAATCTTACCGTTATTAGTTCCTGTACTGTTTTTTATTATATTGTATCTACAATATTAGTTGACACACACAAAGATTCTGTCTGTGGCCTCCCTGCCCTCCCACCTAACCGCTTATTGGAAACGCGCTCTTATTCAATGGAAGACTTACAGGTAAGTAACTCAATTCTCCATAGGTAACCTATATATTAATAATTGGTACAGTTTTCAATAGGAACTATTTAGTATCTTGAACACGTTTAGGGTATTTTAAGGAGTTTGAGTTGAAGTGTAATAATTAGCATATGATGAGTAAGTTTGTAAAAGTAGCGAGGTATATCGTCTGTAACCTTAATAGTTTCCTTTAATTACTCAACCTCTTGGTTTCTAAGTCATTATCTCAGGGCTTCACCAAGGTATTCACTCGTTGAATGAAGTTCACACTCAGCCTGGGAACTCCTTAAACACATAAGAAAATATTACTACTATGAATGGACGTATACGTGTATGACATGAACACTAAAGCTATAAATTAGATATTTTCCTTTTTTTATTTTTATTATTTCATTAAATTTGTGGCTGCCCTATTCGAATCCCTACGATATATATATATATATATATATATATATATATATATATATATATATATATATTTTCATATATACCTCATAAAGGTATTAATTTTTTTAAAGTATATTTAACAAAAATAATACCTTTAATTAGCATCACACTAAATAAGATCATGTGATTAAGCTTCATATTTAGCAGTTTGATAAAACTAAAATGAACATGACTCATAATTAATTGTAGTATGTTGGTTTTTATTTTTATTTTAAGACACCAGTCGTGATTATATGAACGGATATGGGTTCGAAATCAGTGTGATGAGTGTATATGAACAAACGTAGTCATTGTTACAAAAACTAAGGCTGATTAGTGCTTACAAAGTATCATTAATTAATTAATAGCCCAATGCCAAATGAACAACCAGTGGTTAGTATCCTGTCCCGTTTAAACTTTGTTACTACTTTTTTCTAGGATCGAACTGTTTAAAGTTTGTTGATTAATAGTAATTTAGTTAAAACAATTTTCCTAGTAATATTTATAATTGAAATATCCAGCAAGGAAGTTGAATAATTAAACGAAAATCTTAATGTCGTAGGAAATATACAACTTTTTCAAAAATATATAAAATTGTCATGGTATTTTTGTTTTGCTGTTATAAATGATAATATATAGCAATAAAAGGTAGGTACAATTTTACTCTTGCTGATCCTTAGGTTCCATTTATTTTACACATTTCAGAGAAATAGTAATAAAACAACAAAAACTTCCACTCGTAGATAGACACATAGTAATCAGATATATTTAGTGGTATATGTTTTTCGAAATCGTTATTGTAAAAAAAACCCCATAACCTCTGAACTGAGTTTTTCAGAGTAGATCATAATATTTGTAAATTAAATTAGATACACTGTATGTATCATCGTGCCATTATTATTTTCTTATATTAATAATCACTTTCATAGTTTTATTTTCTATAATAAAAAATTAAGCTGTATATATTTATAAATTATTGAAAATATTTTAATTAATAACTTAAAGATTGGTGTTAATGAAAGGGATTGTTAAAAAATAACATGATATTCATTAGGCTATTTAATTTTTTTTTTTTACATAATTATGTTTATTCACCAATTAATTCAATAACTAGTTCTTAATACCTAAAAAATAAAATAAGAATAATCTTAATTGCACATTTATAAATGGTAAATTTTTCAATACAATTAGTGTACATTTGTAAAAGCAGTGAGGTATTATTCTATATATATCTTTATATCTTTGGGAATGCTTGGTTTCTTCATAAAGTTATCCCTCTTTTAAACTGTTAGGACTTAAATCAATGATCAACTGACAACTTTTATTAATAGTGAGGAAATGTTTTGATGAAATCCCTTCTGTATAAATTTATAACTAAGCATACTAACGGCTATGAAATACATTATAGTGAAGCATAATCAAATTACTGAAAATATATCAATGTCTTTATAAACGTAGCATTTACATTCAGTTTTACAGTTTCTTCCGTATTGGTACACTGATGCACTATAGTATTATATGAAAGTACCGTAAAAAAAGTTAAATATATGATAGAATAGCTTGGAATTTAATATGGATAGTTTATAGGGTAGTGTTTATTCCTGATGCTGCCACTTTAGACACTCTAAAGCTCGCTCACAAAATTTTATAGCTCTGAAGAGATTTTAATTTGCATTGAATTACTTTGTTAGCGTACTACTGTAGTTAACAGCACATCTAAATAATAATAACTAATATTAACACTGATCTTTTCCAGGTATTACTAACAATATAATTAATTTCATTACAGGGTTCAAAGGGGTTTTCTGTCTGTGGGTAGGGTTGTGCCAGGCTTTGTAGTATCTGACCCAGCTGATGTCTAGGTAATTAGTTTTGTTTGACTGTAAAAAATAATAATAATAATGTGAAAATAAGATAAATATGTGAAGACAATGAAAAATATAAAAATGTAGTAAATAATTGGAGCTAAATATTATATTAAAATGTATTATATTTTATAACAATTATTGTTTCTCATGTCATATCCCATAGTGAATTAGGTAGATAACCTAGGATATTATTGGGGAGTGGTAAGACAATTCTAACATTAAAATATATGTAGAACAATACAATATAGAAGGTGTCATTGTGATACACCGCATCTAAGTATCGGAATCCTGATAGATTTAGTAGCTTAGAATAGGTTTTGTCGGACAATACGGTCGGACAATACGGCATGACCCAGAAAAAAAATCACAGATTGTGTTCTTTTAATTTTAATACGATATGCTTAAGAGTTTCAATATTTTACGGTTCCCATCCTTACACACATAATCACTTGGGACGTTTTAACACGATTCATAAATCGTATACGAGTTTTTCAAATGTTTTCTCCCTTTACGGGCCCTTCCAACCACCGACAATGCCAGACAGTATTTGACCTGAAGGTCCCTCGTTCCTCCCATGTTACATGGTTTGACGTGTCTTTTATGAAGACAGAAAAGCAATATGTACAACAAGTTTTCATCGTGTTAGGTTTCTACGTTTTTTTGTTACAACCAATGAAATGTAAATACCAATACATCTTACCAATTAATAGTTTGATATGTTCGTATGAACTTTAGTTCATAATGATAACGATGTTTCTACAGGTAAAATATACTCAATTCTGGTTATGAAGACTGTAGTAGTCCACTTGCTGAGGAAGTACCATCTAAAATAACCTGTGAAACTGGAAGACATAGAATATGAACTACGAGTTGTCATGATAAGTAAAACAGCAATTCTTATTAAATTTGAGCCAATAACCAAATTAAACTTTGAAAATAAAATATTATGTACCAATGAACAATAATTTTATAATTATTTTTAAACCTCCTATAATATTGATGATTTTATTTATTATTTTTATAGTGAGGTTTTTTTTAAACGTTACGTGTTCATATTGTATATGTAGATATTTAAGGAAGAGGATCGCAAAATTAACACAGGCATAAACAAGCTATTTGTGTAAAATTAAAAAAAATAAAAATAATTCAAGGCATAAAATACATAATTTGTCTGTAAAACTATAGTTTTTTAGTAAGTAAAGTAGTTGGCACTAAATTTATCAGTCCGATAGTTAAAAATGTTAAATGCCTCATGATACAATGAAAACGTTGCACAATTCAAACAGATAAACTATTTTATAGTTTAAGAATTTATAGGCCTATGCATTGAGGTATAGCAATGTTGCGATGTTTTGCTCCGATAGGTCAAGGTTTTTTTTATGTAAATAGTTAGAAACCAGGTATTATAATTATGTTCATATTATGTACATTGAACGTTTATACTGTCTAAGTAAATATTTCAAAGAATAATACGTTTTTTTGCTAGATTCCTTGTTATCAGAACACAAACTTAACAACTGTTTGTATGAGGCACATTAACTCATATTCACTATCGTATTCTATCTATTTTAGCCTATTATATCCAAGGTTACATTTATTTTGACTCAAAAGGAGGAACATTATTAACGTTTAAAATTAAAGTAAATTTTGCTTGTTTATCTGTATTGGTTTCAGATGTTTTTATTTTATTTAGCTTTTTACTATCATTAGTTGACATTATACTTTCAGTAAGATTTTGTTCATACTTAGGTAACAATGGTTGCACTCGTCTTAAATATCACTTAGCTTGTCAAGTTTCAAATATATACAATAATTTCTTGTAAAGTAATTGAAAAACCTTATATAAACATTGATTAAGAAAAGTGGCTTGTTCGTTTATTCTATTACAAATAAATCTTAACTTATTTTAGTATGTTCTATTTCAGAAAACCAAAAATGTTCAGATGATGGATATAGTATATTTAGCATATTAACAATATTCCATGCAGGCTTAACACAGACTTATGTTTTTTAAAATAATGGAAAAATAATTATGTCTTCCACACTTATTGTATATTAACATTTTATTGATGAAATATAGTCTGCGGGAAGCAAAGTGTATTGATTGTCACCTTATGCTTTATTCATTTTAGGGAAAATATCTCTGAGTGAAAACTCTGCTGTAAATTGAATCAAGCGTAGAATGTATATTGCAAAATGTGGTTTAATATATCGTTATTTAACGGAAATATATATATATATATATATATATATATATATATATATATATATATATATATATATATATTTATAAATTAAAAACCCAGATATACGATTTGAATTAAATAGTATTGTTGGTTAGGTCATGTTAATAAAAATGTAGAAAACTCAGCACTTAAAAGGGACAAATTTGATAATTTTTTCCAAGTTTGAAATAAAAATCCTGACAGTAAACTTATTTCATCCCTCTATTTTATAATTAATTACTTTAAAGTAATTAATTTTTATTATTTTAGTGTTTTCAACTGTGAATATAAAATTTCACAATGTATGAGGAGCGAAATAAAATTAATACATTTTGAAATGAATCAATGATTACATATTAAGCTATAATAAGAATAACATAAATAAATTTAACTTTGGAAGTATTGAATAACAAAGAAATTTGTATACAAACTATATCAAACTTACACTAACCCAAATACTCTCCACCGACCCTCCCGTAACACAGGCAAGTTAAATTCTACAAACATGTAACACTAGAGAAAAACAAGCCGAACTAACAGAAACTGAGTATACTAACACGGCTAAGATTGTTTTTAAAGTATTGACCGATATCCTGCTTAACCAAACTCTGTCCATTCCCTGTACACTACTGTATTGAGGAGAACAAGTACATGGTGTATATTACTTATAAAATAGTTTAGTCAAGTTTAATGTTCCGACGCCTTATACCACTAGAACTGGATCCAAACCTGCTGCTTTCAGTAAAATATTTACATATACATTAATTTATACGGTACATAAAAACACACAAATTTACGTCTTTATATATAGTGTTTATGGTATTTTATACGTTTTATTTGCAAAAATGTTACTTTCAAAAAATTATTTTAAAAATCTGTAAAATATTTTATATAGCCAACGTACTATCAATTTGATAAATTGTGTCTTGTTTTTACTTTCTACAATGCTACTTATATCCAAAAAGTAATTTGAATTAGTATTTCTGGTGCTGTTTCTGTACTATCTGTTATAGCGGATGCAATATTTATTGACCCTATTAGCATATTACAGAGCCATTGCACTGTATGAATCATATATTTAGTCACAAGAACTTTCTGGAGTAGGTAATTTTTTTAAAACGGCATTTATAATACGCCACACTACACAGTATATATGTGACTCCAGGTCACCATAGCTTAAGAACTAATGTCACAATTATACTTGTTGAGTGTACGTAACTAACTGTTCCATTTTTCACATTTATCAAGTTATTGTCAACATCGTCAAAACTATCAGCATATATTACAATAACTCTTTAAGACATGATTATATTATTTTCATAAAAATGCGTATACATTTTTCAATATTAATAACCTTGAGTGGAAGAGAGGACTTCACAGTCCTAACTCCACCTTTAGATAAAGGCATTCATTCATTCAAACATAGGAAAAACCAGTGGTATTTGGTTTTATTCAAGTTACAAAAGCCGGAAATTAAAGTGAAAAATTCAATATATTGATAAATGTCTAATAATTTCCTTTAAGCTTTTACTGTATGAGTAATGTACATCAGTAAAGTTGTTTGCCGTAAATTGCAATTTGTTACATGTTTTATATTTTTCAGATGCATATAAATTATTACAATATAACTTTTCTATTACCTGTGCTTTAAAGTAACAAAAATGGAACATTGTAAGCAGTTTTTAATCTTTATGAAGTATACATGAGGGTACTAGAATCTAAAGAGAGTATCTCCGGTCTGGCAAATTTTACTGGAGAGCCAAAAACTGTAGCGCAATAACTATAAGTGTAAGGGAGTTAGAATTTTCTTCTAAATTAAGATAAAAATATACATACACCATTATAGAAATAAAAATTATACATTTTTAGGTAAGTTTTTAAAAGAATTATGTGAAAAACTGGAGATACCTTTTTTTATTCAAATACACCTTTTTTTTTACAATCAAAATATACCTTCTTTTGATTGTAAATCGGTGATATAATTTTTTTCCCTTATGAAACACAAGAACATTGAAACATTCGTCAGATCAAGTAAATAATAATTTTATTTCATAATTTTCACTACAAAATTATAAAAAACACTGCCTCATTTAGGTTATATTTTAATTAAAACCAGCAATTATTTTTAATGTTTTCATTGTTATTATTATATTCCACTTTACGGCAAATTAAAGTTAAACTAATCAAACAATAACTGATAGTTTAACTTTAATCAGGCAAACACCACAACGGTGACAGGTGCCAGATAGCACTGCAAACACCACAACGGTGACAGGTGCCAGATAGCACTGCAAACACCACAACGGTGACAGGTGCCAGATAGCACTGCAAACACCACAACGGTGACAGGTGCCAGATAGCACTGCAAACACCATAACGGTGACAGGTGCCAGATAGCACTGCAAACACCACAACGGTGACAGGTGCCAGATAGCACTGCAAACACCACAACGGTGACAGGTGCCAGATAGCACTGCAAACACCACAATGGTGACAGGTGCCAGATAGCACTGCAAACGCCACAACGGTGACACAGGTGCCAGATAGCACTGCAAACACCACAACGGTGACACAGGTGCCAGATAGCACTGCAAACACCACAACGGTGACAGGTGCCAGATAGCACTGCAAACACCACAACAGTGACAGGTGCCAGAAGGTGCCAGATAGCACTGCAAACACCACAACGGTGACAGGTGCCAGATAGCACTGCAAACACCACAACGGTGACAGGTGCCAGATAGCACTGCAAACACCACAACGGTGACAGGTGCCAGATAGCACTGCAAACACCACAACGGTGACAGGTGCCAGATAGCACTGCAAACACCACAACGGTGACAGGTGCCAGATAGCACTGCAAACACCACAACGGTGACAGGTGCCAGATAGCACTGCAAACACCACAACGGTGACAGGTGCCAGATAGCACTGCAAACACCACAACGGTGACAGGTGCCAGATAGCACTGCAAACACCACAACGGTGACAGGTGCCAGATAGCACTGCAAACACCACAACGGTGACAGGTGCTAGATAGCACTGCAAACACCACAACGGTGACAGGTGCCAGATAACACTGCAAACACCACAACGGTGACAGGTGCCAAATAGCACTGCAAACACCACAACGGTGACAGGTGCCAGATAGCACTGCAAACACCACAACGGTGACAGGTGCCAGATAGCACTGCAAACACCACAACGGTGACAGGTGCCAGATAGCACTGCAAACACCACAATGGTGACAGGTGCCAGATAGCACTGCAAACCACGTAACCTTAGCAATACTTGGGAGTGGTTGAAATGGATATACTTTGTTTTGAATGTAACTTGTGATGTATATACCTTTCATTGATAATAACAGTATTATTTTATTTTACTGTCGTTGTAGCCAAATCGAGCATCGTTCATTAAATCATAAACAATAATAACCTGATATTTGACCAAATGTGGAGATACCCTCTTTTGATTCTAGCACCCTCAAATGAAATAAGCTATTTCCTGCTCATAAGTAATCAGTTACCACTAAAATATAAAAGTATCAAGTATCACGAAAAATGTTTTATGTTTTGCTTAATCTTATCACACGATTTGTGAAGCTACGAGTATATAACTCTGTTATTGTGTTTTTGCAAAAGATTAATTATCATTGTAACCTAATACTTAGAGCTATAGTATTTTAATCCATTACAAAAGTTAGGAATCTATTAATAACTTTAAAAATACTAAAACTAAAAATAAATTGAAATAATATTTTTTGTAAGCGTTGTAGGACACACTTTCTCAATTCAAATAAAATATGTAAACACAAAATCCAATCCCATAACAATCACAAAGCACCGGAGTGGTAACAACACCCAATAGCCTGTACTCAAACGAGATGTAATGGCCGGAAATTGGATTTCCGCTTTATAACAAGTTGTTTTTGAATATTTCACCTCTGTTAAAAATAAAATCCTTTTCCATATTTTAAACATATATTTTGTTTATTACTACAGAAACAAATGAAAAAAAAACTAATGGTCTAAGTCATTTTCAATGCGTATTTATAAATCATCAAATTAGTGAAAAATAAATACCATCTATCGTACTATCTTACTATCGTACTTTCACGATGAATAATTTTGCAAAATAATATTTTTTTATATGATCTGACACACTCTAATTAATTATGAATAATGTTTTCTATTACATTTTAATTCCTATTATGTGTCAAAACTAATAACATAACAATAACGGATATTATTTAATTCATGTGTGGCGATACAAGCCTTGTACATGTCACAAATTATTTTACACAAACCCTGATTAGTTAATCTTACAAAAAAGGAAATGTTTTGTCTTCTGGAATGTCTTATATATGTCTTAAGCATATATATCTTTGGTGTTCACAATATTTAAGCAGTTATGATTTTTCAAGTAGGAACAAATAAGAAACGTTGGAATAGTAAATTAGAAGACCAAAATTCCTTTAAAGTTGTTAAACATCTCTGATAGCTTTAGAGAAGAGTTGATTTTATACATACAAATGGTCCTCTTTTAACGGTAAATTATGTATCTCCAAATATCAGCTGTTTTGAGGTCCAGTAGTGGAGTGCTAGTAATGTCGTTTTGAATGTAAAATGGTATAAACCAGCAATAGTGGTTTACCTCACTCACTGATCAACTTACTGGCAATGACATGCCTAATAGGGTAGAACTCTAGTTGTAGGGAATTCACTCAATAATAGTAGTTTTAAATAGTTGTGTAATAAATATGTTACATTTGTTAAGTATATTTTTTTAAATTCCACGAAATTAGGTCTTGAAGACAAGGATAATGTAGAATTTAGTATTTGGACGTTTTGGGTATATTATTAAGTCCAAAGTTTGTTGCTAGCCAAACAAGGCTAATTTTGCCTGAAACTCAAAAAGCCTCATTAAAAATGTTTCAATTCAGAAAAAGTAATATTCATATTTGTTATAACAAAATATAATGAACCACCTAGGTCTGTTATATGTAATGAATTTGCATAAATAATTAACCTATTTTAAAGTACTTTTCGCTCTACATTTGTAATTATTGTTTCGCACGTAGATAATCTACGTAATTAATAGATCCCCCCTTTACACAGGATCCCCCTTTACACAGGATACCCCCTTTACACAGGATCCCCCCCTTTACACAGGATCCCCCACGTCAGAATGGTTACTTAAAATATCAAAACCCACCTTTACGTACTGCTTCCCAGTTGAGCAGATGGGCCATAGCGTGGAACAGTTTTTATCCTTATTTCGTCCATCTAAACCTGTAGATGGAATTAAACTAGTTCGTAAGGAATGGACCCTTTTGAATTGGTTCCGAACTGGCGTTGGTAAATATAACTACTGGAAGTATAAATGGGGATTGACACTAGATCAGTCATGTGTTTGCGAGAAGTCTATCCAAACAAGGGATCGCATAATTACAGAGTGCCCGCTACCTTCTTTTACGGAGGGGTTGGCTATAATAAATAGAATCAGTGAGGCAGGTCTCAAATGGCTTGGACTTAGCTTAGTGACAGGATATTACTTGTTATTGTTTTTATTTTTATTATAATCTAATGACTTTGGAAGTTTTTCCAAGTATAAAACACATGTTTTATAAATTTTAAATGACGCTAGTTTATTTAATATATTATCATTCTGTTTAAAAATCAATTCAACAAAACTTATTAAATAAGTATTTTGCACCAACAATATATAATAGAATACAATTGAATATGTGAATAATATTAAATTTAAATTATATACGAAAGTATTATTCCTTTTCGTTCAAGTAAATAAAAACCATCCCCATCAGCAGGCCAGGAGGACAATAAAATTCCGGGGCACGTCACAGCCCTGGACACTCGTTACACCGTATCTCCAGTTTTATGTGTGTTTCACCCCCCATATTCCACACAACCCCTTCCGTTTATCTCTACAACAAACACACATTTATTTTACATAAACTGTTTTATTTTATGTTTTGGGTGATGTCATAGTGGAAGTAGGTATTTTCTCTATTGGCCAATATATAAACAGGAAACAAGTTTGAAATATCAGAACTTGCTTATAAAATTGTGTAAGGATTATAATAAATCCATACGAATATATATACTTAAATATAAATAATTACAATAACTGTCCATACAGTCTGATAAAATCAAACTAATGGAAAGAAGAACAATCATTAGAATTGTAGACTGAAAAGTACCACAATTCTTCGAGTATTTTATACTGTCTGCTTTGATAATGTTACTTTTATCTCTGACCTTAGGTTATAACTCAATAAAAAAGGTACACTTATATAAAATTATACTGAAGATACAAGTTGTATATGAGCATGGGCTTTATTTAACTAAAACATCATACAACTAAAAAACTATTTAACTAAACAAAGACTAAAACATCTACAGCTTGTTGAACTTCATTAGATTTATTGACAAGATAATACACTAAAAATAATTAACATTAGTCGTCCGAATAAGCAATAACGGCTGTTTACATAAAAAAATATATCTTTCCTTAAGGCAACTCTTAAACTATTAATCTTTGATTGCTTAAAGATAATATCAAAGGTGATAAAACGAGTAAAATAAAACTTATGACTACAGCAGTAATTTCTTTAATTTCACATGAAAACGATAAATAATATTACAACACATGTTTGTGTATATTTTAAAAGACTTTGCGAGTATATTGGTAGTTATTTAAGACTCAGTCCATTTCTCAAAGAATTTATTAATATGTACAGTTAAGACTAATTCAGTGCATTCATCCAAACTATTGAATCTATAATAATCTCAGATGATATTATTTGATTTTGGAATATTATTATTTAGTAATTTAAATTTATTACATTGGGTGTTATGTTTTTCACGTTCACAGCAACTCTTTAAAGGTGTACGTACACCCTAGGTAGTTCTAAACAAGCAACAAACCTGGTAGCTGGAATGTCATGATTTTGTGATCTCCCAGCTATGGCCGCTACCACAAAATATAAAGAAGTCCCTTTTGAGGCTCAAGCTAATTTTAAACTGGTAGGTTCTGTTTTAAACGTAGTACATTTTAACGCTGAGGGATTAAGGAAGGTGAAGACTGACTGCATCAGTAGGGTACTTCATGAAAACAATGTTGATATCCTTGTACTCCAAGAGACCCATATCGAGGATAATAATAGAGCAAGAAGCAATATTCCTCCTTACGTGAAGCATGACACTGAAAATGTGTCAGTTCCCCATACGAGCTCTGATGGTAACATCTTTGTCTTGGCAATCCAAGTGTCAGAAACAACAATAGTTTATAAGCCTCCTAGTATCCAGTGGCCTGACGATAGGATTTTTCCAAGTTTTGAATACCCAGTCCTCTATGTGGGGGACTTTAACAGTCACCATAGCCAATGGGGTTACAACATTGACGATTTGAATGGTATAAAGCTTGCTGAATGGGCTGAAATGAATAACCTTGATCTTTGATGCTAAAGATTGAGGCACTTTTTATTCAGCTCGTTGTCGTCGGGGTTACTCCTCTGACTTATGCTTCTGCTCATGTGAATGATCATTAGGAACAAAGTCAATTAGGAGAGAAGTTCTTGTTGCTTTTCATTACTCTCAACATAGGCCAGTATTGGTTTCATTGGGAATCCAAATTCCCATAATACTATCTTTTCCACGGCCTGGATGGAATTTTAATAAAGCACACTAGGAGACCTTTACCACTAGGTTGACGATAGCATCAGGCTAATTCCTCCTACAATAAGAAATTACGATCGTTTCACAAAACTCGCCATTGTTAAAGCTTGCATACCAAGGGCATACAGAAAAGAGTATATATATCAGTATGTAGTAAGGAATCAGATGACCTTTACAAAGAGTTTAATGCCACCGAAAACTCCAAATCAGCTAATCTGCTGCTGCACTCGCTTGACAGTATCAGAAGAGAAAAATGGGTTAAAACTGTTGAAGATAAAAACGTTATCCACAGAAGTAGAAAAGCGTGGCATTTTTAAGGAAATTCTCTGCTGGTAAATCTCCAAATCAAAGAGAAGTGCTTCACCCAAAGGCTTCTATATAGTGAAATGTATATAGCATATCAAAGTACACTGACCATCTTTCTGACAAACATGTGCTTTACAAGTTGAATGAAATAAAAAAAAAACAGTCAAAAATTTCATGGAGAAAGAGATAGACAGCGCGATTTCTGCTATACCAGCAGCGAAAGCAGCCGGTCTTGAGGGTAGCTTTCCGGAATTTCTGCTGTATACTGGTAGCAAAGTTAAACAATGGCTTCACACAATCTACATTAAGATATTAGCTATAGGAATATTGCCAAAATAATGCAAGCGATCTAAAGTAGAACCTGTTCGAAAGCCTGGAAAAGATCCTGAACGAGTGGAAAGTTATCGCGCAGTATCTCTTCTTAGTGTTTGTTATAAGTTGTTAGAGAGCCTGTTTTGTAATAGAACATCAATAACTCTTGATCCTAACGTTCTAGTTGAATAGGCTGGTTTCACTCTGGTCGAAGTTGTAGCGACAAAATCCTAGCTCTGACATCTTTTATCGAAAATAGGTTAAAAAAGAAGTTGAAAACATCTGTAGCTTTTCTTGATATTACTTCAGCTTACGACATAATATGGAGTAAATGTTTGTTTTTTTACGTTCTACAGCCTCCTTCTCTGTCCCTTTCTATTGTAAATTTGGATTCAATGCAGACATCCTGCGTACAACTGCTTTGTCACTGGTCTACTCAGCTACTGAATATAGTGTTCCATTATGGCTAAAAAGTGTTCACACTAAAGCGGTCGATGTCCAACTTTATAGGGTCATTAGAGCTATTAGTAGCACACTCATGTCAACTCCACTTCCTTGGCTCCCGGTTCGGTGCATTATAGCTTCTCCAGAGATAAGACATCAGAAGACATCAAGAGGCACTATTCAAATAATTCAATAAGATCTTGAATGCCCCGTACCTACCCATTTACAGGATCTCGAAAGTCAGAAAAGTCGCTTAAAATCTCGAAACCTACCTCTACGTACTGCTTTCCATTTGAGCAGATCAAACTTCTCGCCCAATACCAGCTGGGTCGTAGCGTGGGACAGTTTGATGGACGTAACAAGTTCCTTATTAACGATCCATCAATACCTGTATTTGGGATGAACCTCCCTCGTAGGGAGTGGACACTCTTGAATTGGTTCCGAACCGGCGTTGGCAAATGCAATTATTGGAAGTATAAATAGGGAATGACACTAGATCAGTCATGTGATTGCAGGTAGTCTATCAAAACAATGGATCACATTGTTACAGATCGGCCCCTGCGCTCTTTTACGTAGGGATTGGTCAGCATACACAGAATCAGTGAGGATGACTCGATGGAATGGACTTTATTTTAAAAGCAATGAATATACAATCATAACTTTTGGATATTTATTAAAATTTACATCACAGCTTTATAATTAACAAATGGTATCTGACAAAAAAACCATACAATATATATATATATATATATATATATATATATATATATATATATATATATAATTAACTAAATCAATATTTAAATTTAACTTACATAAGAAGGTGTACAGCTGTGCACGTGACCTTTGTTTGTTTATAGTTATACTAACCATGTTCAAAAATTAAGACTGTCCTTCCCCCCGAATAAAAATGTAATACTGAATACCGATGTGGGGGAACGAATCGTAATTTTTGTCATAAAAGAATGTCATTTTGTAGTTAATATTATATTTTTATCTCGTGACCCTTAAAAATTTTATTTTTTATGCAAAAAATAACCAGTTAGGCTGTATTGTTTAGTATTTATTTGCCTTAATTTGAGTCATTAATCAGGTGTTTTTTGTTGCATATCAAATCAAGTCAGCTGTTCTCTTAATGTTTTTAGAAATGCTTTGCTTTAACCCCGTGTTCCTCACCTCACCACAACCCAACTTGTCAAGGTCATGGGCATAGTTATACGCCTCCATCAATACTGTTTTAATTATTATGTAAGCAATTTTTTTCTTCACTTGATTGTTTTACATATATCTAACCTTAACATTTGAGAAAATATAATTTTTTAGGAGATATGCCCTTACAATGTCCATACAATGTAGTTTTTTGCGGGGGTTAAATGTTAGAGATGACTTTACAGTCCAAACCATGCCCCTTTAATATTCATTTTTCATTTCATATAACGTTAACAATTACACGTTATAAACTCGAAATTTTTTGTTAATATAAGGGAAGACAGTTTATCAGTAATTTATAATTAATTGGTAATAAGTTATGTTTTGTTAAGTGTGCATCTAGATAAATATTGTTTTGAATAATTGTATTCACTTGTGTGTTACAGCATAAATAAGAATAGCATTCAATAGTTGAAAGTTAAAACGATTGGATGCAATTATTTTAATACTTTGTATGTTTTGGTGTGTTGTAAAATGTATATTAAATGAGTTCAACAGTTATTTGTTACAGAATTATTTTAAATTATAATATTTTTTTTTATTTTGTGCGTCATGTAACATGTCTATAAAAAATTTAACATTTGTATGTTAAATCACTAGTTTCAAACGTGTGGTTTTGGAGAAATTGTGATGAGTGATAGATGGCTATATATATATATATATATATATATATATATATATATATATATATATATATATATATATATATATATATATATATATATATATATACATATATATATATATATAGTTAGTGTAAATATTTTCATATCTACTAGTTTTAAATAATTTGTAGTTCGGTTCCGTCATATCAAAATGATGGTCTGTGAAACGGTTTTATCGTAATCTCTTGAAATGTGTTTATTGACATTTATTACAAATGTTTTTGGATTGGGTTACCAAACATAATGTAATAATATCGTCCAATTAGGATAATGCAACAATGCCTTTGAAAGGACATGAATAGTACAACATTCCAGATATATTAGAGAACAACTTTTTTCAAATACTTAAAAACCAACTATACGAGGTATTTAGATTTGTCTTTTCAAAAATTATAAATACAATCACAATAAATTCTCTTTCAAGATATTACATTTGTCTTAGAGAATATAAGCTTATAAAATAATTTATCAGCTTTCTCTTCACAGTTTTAAATACGTTTAGAAAGAGTTTAAAATTCAACTAAGCAATTTTAATACTACGGATATTATTTAACGTGATGAAAAAATGTTATAAATAAGTTTTTATTGTTTTGTGTTGTACGATGGCTATGATATTAAAATCAGGAATATGTCATTCTTTGCTTTAGCTAAGTTGGATAAATGTGTATTCCTAATTTACTTTTAGGAATGGAAAACAAATAAAATATTGACACTAAATATTAATTAAAAACGAATCAGCTCTGCTTTAAAACTGTCTACAAAATTAGTATAGTAAAATGTACCGTAAGTTTGCATAGTTTCTAAATTATTTTTCAAAAATTCTTTTTAAAAAAATTAAATTTAATGTTCCATGTCAAAATTTGCGTTTACGTTTGCTTTTTACTTCATACTTCTCACGAACCAATTTGTGTGCAAACTTCCCAGTTAATTCAATGGTTAAATTGTTTAATAGTTTATCACCTAACAATGATACATTAAATGGCTCAGCGCAATGTTTTAAAAATAAAGTTAAATCTGTTTTATAGATTAAAGTTAGAAGTTAGTTTAGAAAGTATTGCATGTTATACAAGTTTATAGTCCCATAAAACTATTAATTGTTATTTCAATGTGTGTGTATATATATATATGTACATTTATTTATTCAGATGTTATTATATATTGTCTGTTAATTTATTATTATTTCTTTCTGAATGTATATTCTTGACTTGAACTGTTATTTAAATACTGTACAATCAGTGCAATTTCTATATGTCATAGTGTTAATGTCTTTATAAGAAGATCATACTAGAGCTGGACACTTCTCAATTCACAATTAGTATTTATACTAATGCTATTTTGTAATTGGGTCGAAACCTGTAAAATGGCATTTTCCAATGTAAAATAAATAAATTATTAGTGATATATTCTATTTTAGACAGTTCTAATATATTTAGAAAACTTTCTACATTTTGAAATACTTTTCTATCTTCAAAATAAATTCACATAAGTTATATACTAACATTGCTATTATTTTTATAGTATATTTTTAATTAAATTTTTTTGTCAAAGTATATTTCGATAAGTAAAGATATTTATCCATCCCTAACTTTAAATATCCAGTCTGACAATAGCATTCTTACTTTCAATATGGTAACAACATACATTACACTATAATTGTGAAATACGATCATTAGATGGAATTAAAGTTATTACTAGATGCAGTTAAGGAAGGTAATGTAAGTGGCTCTCCTGTTAAATATTATCAACTTAAATGGTGATTATAAGATACGTAATCTAGTTTTTTTTTTTGGATTGTAAGTACTATATATTACAACTGGTGTGCGATAATGACAAACATACACATAATGTTTTAATGTTCCAATAATCTGCAATAAAACGAACCCCAATAAATACTAGGGAGGGTTCTTCTATCAATGTAATAAAGAACTATTTGAACATTCTATATAATCTGCTTCCTGATTTTACCTATTTAAACTGAATTTTCAGGCAATTAGTTACAACACAAAACAATATTCTCGACATTATTATTCCTTACTTTTTGCATTTTTATTCTTAAATGTGGTAGCCATTAAGGTACAGTACTTTAAATATATTTTTCAACTTTTTATCAAATGGCTTATCTTAACAACTATTCATAGTGCTGTAAAATATCAGCATATATTCAAATATGCTGATCGTTCAGAAAATAGCTAGCACTGTAGTATTGCTCTTAACTCGTTAATTAATTTACAGCCAACCCGGGAATAAATTTCACGTTTAAAAATGAACTGAACCAAGGAAAATGTGTGTTTTTACATTAATGTAAATTCAATACAAGGATCTTGCTCGAATATTAAGGTACAGCTGATATTAAAACTATAAACATTTAACTTTCCTTCCTGGTGTTAAAGTTTATGTTTTTGCAACAAAGCCGATTAAGGGGATGAAGAGGGGAAGGGTTGCGCTGCCTTCCTTGGTTGTGGGGCTTGTTATTTACTTTAGAGGAGTCTGAGCCTTTTTCATGGATTAACACTGAGCCTTCTTTATTTTTGGGTACTTTTAACTTTATTATTTCACGACATTGAATTATTTCAGCTAACAACATCCGGTGATAATGGTTTGGTTTGATGAAGACGTTATTTATATACATACATCACAGGACTTTAGTACTGGTACATACTAATAGATCCGACAGGGAACAAAATAAAATGTTTATTCAGATCTTTCTTATCCCATAAGATGTGATAAAAATAGCAGTTCTATCCTTTTGTAGACTAGTTTTCTTAGTTACTTCCTTTCTTGTTCAGACCTTAGGTTAGTGCACGTAATGTTCAGACCTTAGGTTAGTACACGTAATGTTCAGACCTTAGGTTAGTACACGTAATGTTCAGACCTTAGGTTAGTACACGTAATGTTCAGACCTTAGGTTAGTACACGTAATGTTCAGACCTTAGGTTAGTACACGTAATGTTCAGACCTTAGGTTAGTACACGTAATGTTCAGACCTTAGGTTAGTATACGTAATCTAGTGTTGAATCTAAACAGCACAAAAGTGCCAATATCTTAATTTGATGAGTATGTTCACATTAAACAAGTTTGGTAACTAACAGTTGTAATTTATATTAATGTTGGCCGCCGGTGATGAAAGCACTTCATCAATATAATATTGTTCAACATATACATGTTTTAATGATAACAAATTGCGTTTTATAAAAAATTAACACTTTGTTATATTGTGAGCCAGTTCGGGCAGTCTTTACTATCAGCAATAAATGCCGCAGTAATTTTATCTTTACGTATTTTTGTATTATTGTATTTTTGTATTGTATTTTGTACACTTTCATCAGTTACAACAAAATATTTTTTGGCTTTTTGACAATCAAGCATTATGTGTAAAAAATATACTTTTCCACTGTAAACTTGAGTTACTAGAACTTACATGAATTAAATGGCTGCAATTTCACTTTAAAACATCATAAAGTAGCTGTATATAGCATTAATGACTACTAGAACCTAGTCTTGGGGAAAGATACTTAACTGGTACAGTCGTCTCGCTCGGCTGAATCTTTACCTTCTATCTAACTGCAATAAAAAAACCAAACATAATGATTAGCCTTAATATACTATCTAACATTGTTATATACTTAGAACAATTGTCATTGACAAAACGAAAAAAAAAATATTAAACATTGAAAAAGTGTGTGACTGTAGATCATACAATTAATTTTGTATGATAAAATATCAATGACCATACTCCACGATAATTTACATAGCCAAACCCCAACATTTAGCAAACTCAGTTAAAGGTTAATACTGTATAACAACATCTTTGTGCGAAAGGTACACACAACTGGCAAACATTACATCATACAGTACATTTTTTTGCTAAAAAGTAAAAAAAAAAAAAATAATAATAAATAACAAAATTTAGCATGTAAATTTAAAATTGAAAATTGTTTATTTATACTAATTATTTAGAAACGAAAACAATCTAGAACACAAAATTAGACGTTGTCTTATTTGTTACAAAACTATTTTAATGCGTTTTACAAAATATAATTGTAAAGATCTGAATAATATATATTTTTTTTTGACTAAAGTAAAGTTACTATTTTTAACCAAAATATAATTACGAATTTAAAAATAAAAAATAAAAATAAATTATAATAATAATATAAATAAGGGGTTTAAAGCTTGAAGAGAGGTTACTTGTATTTCAGGTGTTGTTCATAGTATAGTACTGGTAGAGTTCAGTCTTGACATTGAAGATACAGCATTGCTTTCACATAATAACAAAATGAGATGGCCTGAGGTGACTTGGGTAAAACAATTACTTTTAACAAACTGTTGTGAACATCGGATTCTTAAAGAAGCAACATTTAACGTCTAAATCCATCATCAAAAAGTAGAAGTAAGTGAATATTTTTCTTGATATTTGTCATAATGAACAGCTTTTATTGATGAAACAAATTTAAGAAATAACTTTCATTTCATATGGAATAAATATATAGTACATACCTTCAGTGTTATCATTTATTTATAATTCAATCTAGTTATTTTAATTTAGGAAAACATAATTTTACTAGGTTTGAAACCACATTAAAACATTTAAAAAAGAAAATAATTCCATAACAATCCTCGGCCAACTTAGGAGTTCCAGGAATATGAAAAGTAAATCACGTGGCGGCTAGAATTCCTTGAAGTTATGGCAACGTTATTTTAACCAATGGTACTCCAGACACTCTTAAAGTAAGATGGACTATAACACCTTTATTTCTCTTCCATACAACTACTCATTGTGCGGGACTCGCATTGGTTATTCTTCTAGAAGGCAATACGCATACCACTTTTTTTTCAGGATCTTTTAACATTAATTAATTATATTTCACCTAAATAGCACCACAAGTCACGAACGTTTGATAGTGTGCCTTTGTAATAATGAGCCAATGGAGGTTCATATGTAATCATTGAAATATTTATGATCTGGTAAAATCAGATATAAGTTTTTATTTTTCATCATTTTAAGATTGATCCTTTTAATTGTATGCCAAGATCTTTGTATTCTTTGAAAACTCTTTGAGACATAATGAATTTACAAAACTTCAACAGCTGGCCCTCTTTTTTACAGGTTTTCCCCCCCTCATGTTGACGTAAGGTGGTTGTTTGTAGCTGACATATTCACGAAACAAAAACACCTGAGAGTGAAGGCGATTATTCAATAACATCAGTAGCAAAAATTAAAAGGTTTAGTGTAAAAACGTCCATTCAGGAAACTTGTTTAGAGAAAATATTATTAATTTTTGAAGATTACATAGATAGTTGTTTTAAAACAGTTTAATTACAATTAATTTTACCTTAAATTTAGTTATATTCAAAATAATCAACTTAAATTTAAACTCGTAAAATATTTATTTTGTTTCAAGTAATTATTTTGTTGCATGCTAATATTTGCCAAGCACGAAAGCAAGATTAGCACTACTCATATGAAGTCTTGTATTAAAACAACAAAAATGTAAATCACATACGAACATTGTTTACGAAGACATACATTTTGATTAAGTTCTTATTGAATATATAAATATAAATATAAATTTAACTATACATATATTTGTACTTGTTTACTTTTCTTAAAATCATGATTCATCGTGTTATTTATTAGTCATGGATATTTTTACCAACTGGAATATTTAGGAACTGGGATGTTAAGACCATTATCTTCAATGAACAAAAAAAATCAGCCTTATTTAATCATAAATATCTACTAATAAACATGAACTCCAATCATAGTCTTGATTTGAGACAATTCAATAGCAAAATATATAGAAAGCTAAATTTTATTAAATTTTTACTGTATTTTTTTTACAGTAAAAAAAAATACACGTACAATGGACATGACCCACCCATACACGAACAGTGGTCATTACCCACCCATACACGAACAGTGGTCATTACCCACCCATACACGTACAGTGGTCATTACCCACCCATACACGTACAGTGGTCATGACCCACCCATACACGTACAGTGGTCATGACCCACCCATTCACGTACTGTGGTCATGACTCTCTCATACACGTACAGTGGTCATGACCCACCCATACACGTACAGTGGTCATGACCCACCCATTCACGTACAGTGGTCATGACTCTCTCATACACGTACAGTGGTCATTACCCACCCATACAGGTACAGTAGTCATGACCCTCCTATAGACATACAGTGGTCATGTCCCATCCATAAACGTACAGTGGTGAAGTACCACCCATACACGTACAGTGGTCATAACCCACCCACCTACCCGTACACGTACAGTGGTCATCACCCACCCGCTCTGCCATACACGTACAGTGTCCACTCCACCAAGAACCGAAAATCATCCACTCCACCCATAAGAGGAACTTCCTCTAGACGGCCTCGACGGCTGCATTCCTATACACCCGGTCCCTATTCAATATATCAGTGGTATAATCAAGATGACTTCAGACCAAGGACTTGTACAGGGTCAAAAAACCGTGCTTATTATTGAAATACCTGGCAAACCACATGACGAGACACAAGTTCCTCATAGTTTTCGATACAACACAGTTTACGTGTTCAGAGGATATTAATTTGAGTCTATAAGGTTCTCCAAGATACCGAAAAATACACTCTATTTGAAGTCTACATCCTCAAATGTCATGAAAGAAAAATGACGGATTACTTTTACGCGTGAACGAAACCACCACTGTTTTGAGTGGCATGTAATTGTCCTTAGCCCACCTCACTCATTTTATGATACTAAAATATATATGTAAAGTACGAGAACGAATGATACTAAAATCTAATTCAAATATAGGATAATTTATCAAAAATATTATTTGTGATTAAATGTTATTTTACATTTGGTTTTCTCTCCAATTGTGTTTCTTGTAACACTCTCATACAAATTAAAATATAACATTTAAAGGTACAACTTTGTCAGAAAGAAGTATAACTGTTTGAAAGAAGATTGCCAGTACGTTTGTTACAATCGTAGCTTTTAAGAAATAAATGATAAAATTAAAGATTTGAAAATGCATAATGTTGCATAAGGCGGAAGAACTTGAACAATGTATGGGTCATTTATGGGTTATTGTAGAATTGTTACGTAGGCTTTAGATAAGCCCATCAACAAATAAATACAAAAAATACAGTAAAAATTTAATAAAATTTAGCTTTCTATATTTTTTGCTATTGAATTGTCTCACATCAAGACTATGATTGGAGTTCATGTTTATTGTGTCATGACGACTGTACGTGTATGGGTGGGTAATGACCACTGTACGTGTATGAGAGAGTCATGACCACTGTACGTGAATGGGTGTGTCATGACCACTGTACGTGTATGGGTGGGTAATGACCACTGTTCGTGTATGGGTGGGTAATGACCACTGTTCATGTATGGGTGGGTCATGTCCATTGTACGTGTATGGGAGGGCGGGTGTGTAATGACCACTGTACGTGTATGGGAGGGTTTGTGGGAGAATTGAATTTATGAACCTTATTAAGCTCGTCGAGCTGTGATTGATTTCCAGTTTTTGTGCCGAGTGCTTGATTGCTACACCTGTTCTGTTGAGACTATTAGTCTAAGAGCTCCATAGTATAACTTTCGATCAAGAGATTAATTTCTTTGCGCCTAATTTGGAGTGTGTGATTCAGTAGTTAGATGTGCTAGCATAGCAAACACGATTAACCACATAGATGTTTTGACATCATTAATGACCGGTTTCTAAGGATGCTGAATGCTGCATATGATTGTGTGACCAAACTCAAATTCAGCCAGTGAACCTCATTTTTCAAGTATTACAAGTTTGGGCCTGAGGCTGTTTTAGGCATTGGAGGATTCAACTGGCTGGTGTCATGGCCAGTGGTTTATTGAAAAAAAGTAACATGTTAATTATGAGCCAAAATAAAGAATATATGCTTAGAACAGAGCTTATTTTGCACATATAAAACCATTTATCAATCATTAAGTAGGAATAAACACAAGACTCTTGTAACACATCGTAACATATGGGTTGAGTGTTGGACATTATAAATAGCGAAAACGCATCTCTGAGGTGTTTCGAGAGACGTCTTCTTCGGAGAAGTTTTGTACCTGTGCAGTTACAAGATAGAAGTTTGAGAGCTATTGGAATGAATAACTTGAATAGGGGGTCAATATGTAGTGAGGTTTGTTAAAGCACAGTGGTTCACATGGCTAAAACATTTAGTAAGAATGCCTAACATAATTCTAAAATGAGCCTGGGAAGGAAGACTGTACACTACAAAGAAGAAAGAACGACCGTGTATCCGATGGAAGGTTGGAGAGAAAGCTGATCTAGCTAGAATGTGAGTGGATACAGAGGGCTGTAACTAGAAATAAATGGATCAGGATTGTTATGGAGACTATATCACCGTATGGTAAAACAGTAATATAGTTATGAAGTGTTGTTGTGAAGAATAATGAATTCAATTTAAACTTGCAAGATATAATATGTTGATTAATATTATATATATAACAGAAATAATATCTTATTACCAAACAAAATAAAAATGTAAGAGTTTATTTGTTTCAGATATTTATTTAACAAGTTATTCTATAATTGGAGTTCCCAGGCCAAACTGAATCACCTACCTGTTGTGATTCAATTTATAAAAGACGATTATTTTAATGGAACTCAATTTCCTAAAAACTTCTGAACCTTTTTATTGCGAAATGAATTGATAATTTTTTTTTCATTCATGTACCGTAATTGCATATGTATGCATACTGATTGATTGTAATAAAAATACAAAATTATTTTATGAAAATCTGTTTCAGTTTTTTTTTCAATACTGTGTACCCCCAAATAATTTTATGATATATTATATAAAATTAAAATAAATTGTACATTGATTCTAAATTATTATATAAAAAATGGTAATGTACCGACATAAAAATCACTATATATGTATTTACAATTACCAAAAATAAAGAAAATTAATAAGAATAAAACAAATAAAAGTAAAATTAATGACACATTTTAGTATTTTTTTGCGTTTCTATTATTAGTTTGCTCTCATGAAGTTCTACTACTTCAAAGAACGATAAATTATTCATAGGAGGTTAACAAAGTACAGATTTAACAAGTAATGATACAGGATATACATAAATTGTTATTTAGTTAAAAGAGATGATCAACATATTTTGTTGGGAACTTTGTTCGATTATTCATATAAATAAATTATTAATATTTTACATTGTAAATAATAGTCTAATTTTCAAGTGAAATTACCATCGTCAAACCTAAACAATATAATTATAGATTCATAGTACTTTTTTATAAATTCGCTTATAATTTTATTAATATAGTGAATAAAACTATATCATAACAACGTATGGAATGATTATTTATGGATTAATCAAATGATATCCATCAATATAGTAAACACAGGATAATATAAATGTTATCGATTTATGATTCAATCTTAAAGGGTTATAGAAGTAAAGTAATCGATAAAATAATTCTGGTGTACATTGTATAATATAATAGGAGGCCTATTATCAAGACAAATTACAATATCATCAAACTCATTATGATTTATTTCAACTATATCCAAATATTCTGTTATATTTGTTATATATTTTTTATCTGTTATATTTGTTATATATAATATATATATTTTGTTATATTTGTGTCCCTGAACTCTCTGACGATATTTTTAGGTACTGATTGTGGGTCAAAAACAAAACATAATATCATATTTAAAAATTCCAAATCACTTCCGGTACCCGTACACTGGAAGTGATTTTATGTTTTGTACAAATTATTTTTATTTAAAAAACTATTTAACCTATACAGTTTAAATTTTTTATAAACATTAATAAACCCATTGTCTTAATTAAATTTCAAAAATCAAAAACCTTTTTTAAGTTTTTTTTCAAAATGGTGGCTCTTTGAAATGTTTGATCCTTAATAACTTTTGAAAGGTAAGGAATAAAACAAACCACAAAAAAATATTTTTTTTTTTAATTAAATTTTCAATCCACAAAAGTAAAGGTTGAATGAAATTGGATGACAAACAATCCAGATTTAAATATTGTTGTATTTAATCATTTACGCGTGCCATGGTGCCGTGCCGCACGAGTCAACCATAACAATACATCAGCAATTTATTCTGATTACTTTCATCCCAAACATTACAGTAAAGTTATTTGTGATGTTATTGTAATATAAATGCCCCCAGCAGGCAATGATTTTCGTTGTTATTAAATTAAAAATTAATTTCAACCTTTTTACCTTCATCACTACTACTTGTATTTATAAAGTGAGCATAATACTCGAGTTAATGCGTTATTATATGAAATTAAATTTCAAGACTTCTATCATTGATTTTTATATAATCAATGCTTCTATTAAGAGTAATTAATGAATCTATATTTATCACTTTAGTATTGTTCTTCGTTTACCTGAGAATATAATAGGTGTGTCCAACCTTACAAGACAAATATCGTTGGTAACGGTTTCCTGGGTATAATCGGGGTATATTGTGTAGTTGTCAACCATCACGTCGACGTGATAGGGTGCACACTCCTCCTCCACACAGTCGATGATAGTAGACACATCGTACTCTCTGACACGTGCATACAATCTATAAAAATTAACATGTCAACGGTTTCATTAGAGTTCCATCGTAATACAAATGGAAACTAAAAACTAAAATTGTTGTAAATTCTAGGTTAGTAGAATTGTTGAAGGTCAATTACAACTGTATTGTAATGTTTTGGATGAAAGTAATCAGAATAGATCGCTTATGTATATTTGTGTTTGACTACACCATGGCTGTTCACTTTGACGTGTCAATGAATAAATACAAAAATACTTAAATCTCAATTGTTTGTCATCCAATTTCATTCAACTTTACTTTTTTGGATAGAAAGTTTAATTAGCAAAAAACTTATTCCTGTGATTTTTTGTATTCCTTACCTTTCAAAAGTTATTAAGGATCAACATTTTCAAAGTTACGCTATTTTAAAAATATTAAAAAAGGCTTTTGATTTTTTTTAATTTCAGTAACGAAATGGTTTTATTAATGTGTATACCAAATTTGAATTCTATAAGTTAAATAGTTTTAAAAATAAAAATAATTTCTAAAAAAATACAAAATGTTGGCTGTACGGGTGCCGGTGGTGATTTAAAATTTTTAAATATAATAATATGTCTTGTTTTTCAGCCACAATCAGTACCTAAAAATATCCTCAGATACTTTAGGGACATCCTACATTTATTTTTTAACTAACGTTAAATATATTGAAAACATTTTAATAAGATAAGTTTTATCGGAAAATATGATAACCAAATAATTCTTGATATTAAATATTATAAATATTTTGTAATATGTATGTATGTACAATTTATTTATCTAAAGTAATCAGTTAAATATTACAAATGTTGAAGTGAATTCTTAAAGAATCTGATAACGGATGTAGGGAAGGGAATGAATATCACTATTTAGTCGGTAAGGTAGTTCAGTGGTTATATGTTTGGAATACGGTGTGCCTGTTGAAAGTTTCAAATCCAAAAATGGCCTGTCACTTGGTTCTTTACTCGCTGAAAAAAGTTCATCAAAAGGGCCAAGGTCATGAGAACTGGTAATTGAGGATTTCACTATACAATTTTAAAAAATCCAACACATTACGTCATATAGTAATATCTGTTCACAAATAACATTCATTTTATAATTGTTGATTTAAGATTACTCTAATCGTAATAAAATAATTCAATAAAAGTAAATACAACAAAAGTTCATTTAAATGTCAGTATGTGTTTATAGGGTTTCGTTATGTATCTACACTCCTGAATGCACAAACTCACCACCTCCAACCCTAAAGACGATATAACATTATTAGAATGTTATAAAATTACAATTATTTCACAAAAGTACAGACGTAATAGGATACTTAAATGTAAGGGTAATACCAGATATACATTTTTCTTCATTTATTAGAAAAGCTGGTTATTTAAACTGTGTTTTGTCGAAAATGTGTATGTTTTATAGAAAATCATTGTAATTTATAACTTCGTTAAACAAATTTTGCTTTAATCTGCACTGTTATCATTGGAAAATAGACAATATATGTTTTTATTTAATTCTATGCTCATCTACATAGGTTTAAAATTTTAATTCGTGTTATAATACTAAAACTGCTATATTTGTTATTTCACAATTATTATTTTGAGATGTATAAAAAGTACGTAATAAAAACCACTTATCAGTATATGTAAAACCTTTAAAAATTAGATATGTTACCTTACAACTAGTTTACGAAGACTGAAAACTTTTCACACATACAAAATAAATTTGCTATCAGTTTATTTGTGTACGTTTTCTCAACACTAAATAGTGTTGAAAACATCAGACAAGTGTTATTATCAAGCCGTTGATCCCAATAACTTGGCTATGAAACGGATCGTGTTGTATATGCTGACTGACCTTGTACTGATGGAGCTGTGAACCGTGATCGTGATGTATATGCTGACTGACCTTGTACTGATGGAGCTGTGAACCGTGATCGTGATGTATATGCTGACTGACCTTGTACTGATGGAGCTGTGAACCGTGATCGTGATGTATATGCTGACTGACCTTGTACTGATGGAGCTGTGAACCGTGATCGTGATGTATATGCTGACTCACCTTGTACTGATGGAGCTGTGAATCGTGATCGTGATGTATATGCTGACTGACCTTGTACTGATGGAGCTGTGAATCGTGATCGTGATGTATATACTGACTGATCTTGTACTGATGGATCTGTGAACCGTGATCATGATGTATATGGTGACTGACATTGTACTGATGGATCTGTGAACCGTGATCATGATGTATATGGTGACTGACCTTGTACTGATGGAGCTGTGAACCGTGATCGTAATGTATATGCTGACTGATCTTGTACTGATGGAGCTGTGAACCATGATCGTGATGTATATGCTGACTGACCTTGTACTGATGGAGCTGTGAACCGTGATCGAGATGTATATGCTGACTGACCTTGTACTAATGGAGCTGTGAACCGTGATCGTGATGTATATGCTGACTGACCTTGTACTGATGGAGCTGTGAACCGTGATCGTGATGTATATGCTGACTGACATTGTACTGATGGATCTGTGAACCGTGATCGTGATGTATATGCTGACTGACCTTGTACTGATGGAGCTGTGAACCGTGATCGTGATGTATATGCTGACTGACCTTGTTCTGATGGAGCTGTGAACCATGATCGTGATGTATATGCTGACTGACCTTGTACTGATGGAGCTGTGAACCGTGATCGAGATGTATATGCTGACTGACATTGTAGGCCTACTGATGGAGCTGTGAAACGTGATCGTGATGTATATGCTGACTGATCTTGTACTGATTGAGCTGCGAACCGTGATTGCCTTTACACTCTGCTCCTTGGGCACAACACTGTCACGTTGAACGACAAAGGTGCTTCAGTCACGTGTTCTCATATTAAAAGTATCAGGAGAACTCATACTTGATTGTATCTTAATTTGAATATTTTATAGAACGACATTTTATTTAACGAACTTTCTCAGTATCGTTAAAGTTTACAGGTCAGCTCCAAACAAGTAAAATGTTCCAACTTCCTCCTAATAGAGAATCCATTCAATCTTTACCAATTCCACCTTTGGAATGTTTTGAAAAAAACTTACTTGTTTATGTTTACAATATTTAAAAGTGTCACCTGGTGACTTTCAAAACTTGATATTTACACTAAGAGTTGGCCTAAAAGAAATGTCCAAGTAAGAATATGAACGAACACCGATGGTTAGTTAAAGAGATAAAGTAATCGTATCTAATTAGAAACCTGTACTGTTTATATTACGTACACAGTTGGAGATATGAAGAAATTTTAAGGAAGAAAGAATTCATTCATTAATATGAAGAACTCACTACAGCACAATGGTTGTAACATTTGTGCTGGATCTTGAGAGCCGATTGGCTGGGGCAGGTTGTGACTTCATGGGTCATGATGCCTGTATTAATAATAAATTAGTTATATTAGATACAATAACAATTATTACATATTAAATCTATTGCTATTATAATAAGTCTTGTTTGATATTTCCAATAATAATTAGTGTTGGGAATAAGATACTTTATTATATTAATAGCAGCCAGCATCTTGTATACCTGCAAAAACATTTGCAACGTTGTAAATCTGCTTTAGTTTAACCTGTTATATAGAAGTTTCCCATATATCTTTGAAGTAGTTTTATTTTAAGAATTCTTTGAATTTCTAAAAATGTGTGAAAGAGTAGTATATTTGGTACTCTTACAAATATAAAAAAATTAAACCGTAATATACTTGTTAACCATATGCAAGTTAAGATACATAAATAAGGAAGTTGTATGGTATTTTTTACGCCCAATGGTTACTATCCGGTTTTTTTTATAGCTTGGGTATATATAATTTTTCATCGGGTGGTAAGTGTTAACCAATCTATCATTGTTCAAATGAAATATTTACTTTTTGTAACTGAATGTAGAAAAATTACTAGTTCACTTTCTTTCTGTATATAATAAACACATTTTGTACGTATGTATATACAGAGATAGTGTATATGAGATAAGACAATTGCAAGTACATTATAGGTAAATACAGTGTATTTATAAAATCAGTACAACTCACATACCCTTTCGATTATTGAGAACGACACAATGATTTCATAATCATTGTAACAGAGATTCCGGGATGCGTAAATACATTGCATGAATACTGTATTATTTATAAATGTTAAATATTATTTATACAATTTAAATAACTGGACATATATTTGATTGTACAGTTTTTATTTAATTTCATTCAGAAATGTGACAAAAACTTATATTTAGGCCTATATTCTAAATGCATCATTATTATTTCTGTGAATTTAATTACAATTTATTAAATTAACTTAGGATTGAGCTCTATAGCATTGGTAAATGGATATTTAATTTATATATAAAGGCAATTTTTTTAGATACTGTAATTCTTTTATAGTATTTAATTGGACAGTATAGGTTTTAATATCATCTTCAAGTTGTACAAACATTTTATTTTCAAACAGGTTTTTTACATAGATACTGAATAATGTTAACGATGTTATATTAATTTTTCTCTTAATTTATTGTATTAATGGTGTCTTTGGAAAATTAGAAACATTTTTTTCTCCTCTATAACTTTATAGCAGCTTTTGATATATCTTTAAAATTTAATGGAATTTTTAATTACATAACGTCGTTGTAGTGAGAAATTTAGACACTTTTCACTTTAAAATTATTTTGAAATTTAAGAAAAAATTATTTTCAAGTTTCTTTATGAACATATGATGGAACCGTGATCGTGATGTATATGCTGACTGACATTGTACTGATGGATCTGTGAACCGTGATCGTGATGTATATGCTGACTGACCTTGTACTGATGGAGCTGTGAACCGTGATCGTGATGTATATGCTGACTGACCTTGTTCTGATGGAGCTGTGAACCATGATCGTGATGTATATGCTGACTGACCTTGTACTGATGGAGCTGTGAACCGTGATCGAGATGTATATGCTGACTGACATTGTAGGCCTACTGATGGAGCTGTGAAACGTGATCGTGATGTATATGCTGACTGATCTTGTACTGATTGAGCTGTGAACCGTGATTGCCTTTACACTCTGCTCCTTGGGCACAACACTGTCACGTTGAACGACAAAGGTGCTTCAGTCACGTGTTCTCATATTAAAAGTATCAGGAGAACTCATACTTGATTGTATCTTAATTTGAATATTTTATAGAACGACATTTTATTTAACGAACTTTCTCAGTATCGTTAAAGTTTACAGGTCAGCTCCAAACAAGTAAAATGTTCCAACTTCCTCCTAATAGAGAATCCATTCAATCTTTACCAATTCCACCTTTGGAATGTTTTGAAAAAAACTTACTTGTTTATGTTTACAATATTTAAAAGTGTCACCTGGTGACTTTCAAAACTTGATATTTACACTAAGAGTTGGCCTAAAAGAAATGTCCAAGTAAGAATATGAACGAACACCGATGGTTAGTTAAAGAGATAAAGTAATCGTATCTAATTAGAAACCTGTACTGTTTATATTACGTACACAGTTGGAGATATGAAGAAATTTTAAGGAAGAAAGAATTCATTCATTAATATGAAGAACTCACTACAGCACAATGGTTGTAACATTTGTGCTGGATCTTGAGAGCCGATTGGCTGGGGCAGGTTGTGACTTCATGGGTCATGATGCCTGTATTAATAATAAATTAGTTATATTAGATACAATAACAATTATTACATATTAAATCTATTGCTATTATAATAAGTCTTGTTTGATATTTCCAATAATAATTAGTGTTGGGAATAAGATACTTTATTATATTAATAGCAGCCAGCATCTTGTATACCTGCAAAAACATTTGCAACGTTGTAAATCTGCTTTAGTTTAACCTGTTATATAGAAGTTTCCCATATATCTTTGAAGTAGTTTTATTTTAAGAATTCTTTGAATTTCTAAAAATGTGTGAAAGAGTAGTATATTTGGTACTCTTACAAATATAAAAAAATTAAACCGTAATATACTTGTTAACCATATGCAAGTTAAGATACATAAATAAGGAAGTTGTATGGTATTTTTTACGCCCAATGGTTACTATCCGGTTTTTTTTATAGCTTGGGTATATATAATTTTTCATCGGGTGGTAAGTGTTAACCAATCTATCATTGTTCAAATGAAATATTTACTTTTTGTAACTGAATGTAGAAAAATTACTAGTTCACTTTCTTTCTGTATATAATAAACACATTTTGTACGTATGTATATACAGAGATAGTGTATATGAGATAAGACAATTGCAAGTACATTATAGGTAAATACAGTGTATTTATAAAATCAGTACAACTCACATACCCTTTCGATTATTGAGAACGACACAATGATTTCATAATCATTGTAACAGAGATTCCGGGATGCGTAAATACATTGCATGAATACTGTATTATTTATAAATGTTAAATATTATTTATACAATTTAAATAACTGGACATATATTTGATTGTACAGTTTTTATTTAATTTCATTCAGAAATGTGACAAAAACTTATATTTAGGCCTATATTCTAAATGCATCATTATTATTTCTGTGAATTTAATTACAATTTATTAAATTAACTTAGGATTGAGCTCTATAGCATTGGTAAATGGATATTTAATTTATATATAAAGGCAATTTTTTTAGATACTGTAATTCTTTTATAGTATTTAATTGGACAGTATAGGTTTTAATATCATCTTCAAGTTGTACAAACATTTTATTTTCAAACAGGTTTTTTACATAGATACTGAATAATGTTAACGATGTTATATTAATTTTTCTCTTAATTTATTGTATTAATGGTGTCTTTGGAAAATTAGAAACATTTTTTTCTCCTCTATAACTTTATAGCAGCTTTTGATATATCTTTAAAATTTAATGGAATTTTTAATTACATAACGTCGTTGTAGTGAGAAATTTAGACACTTTTCACTTTAAAATTATTTTGAAATTTAAGAAAAAATTATTTTCAAGTTTCTTTATGAACATATGATGGAACCGTGATCGTGATGTATATGCTGACTGACATTGTACTGATGGATCTGTGAACCGTGATCGTGATGTATATGCTGACTGACCTTGTACTGATGGAGCTGTGAACCGTGATCGTGATGTATATGCTGACTGACCTTGTTCTGATGGAGCTGTGAACCATGATCGTGATGTATATGCTGACTGACCTTGTACTGATGGAGCTGTGAACCGTGATCGAGATGTATATGCTGACTGACATTGTAGGCCTACTGATGGAGCTGTGAAACGTGATCGTGATGTATATGCTGACTGATCTTGTACTGATTGAGCTGCGAACCGTGATTGCCTTTACACTCTGCTCCTTGGGCACAACACTGTCACGTTGAACGACAAAGGTGCTTCAGTCACGTGTTCTCATATTAAAAGTATCAGGAGAACTCATACTTGATTGTATCTTAATTTGAATATTTTATAGAACGACATTTTATTTAACGAACTTTCTCAGTATCGTTAAAGTTTACAGGTCAGCTCCAAACAAGTAAAATGTTCCAACTTCCTCCTAATAGAGAATCCATTCAATCTTTACCAATTCCACCTTTGGAATGTTTTGAAAAAAACTTACTTGTTTATGTTTACAATATTTAAAAGTGTCACCTGGTGACTTTCAAAACTTGATATTTACACTAAGAGTTGGCCTAAAAGAAATGTCCAAGTAAGAATATGAACGAACACCGATGGTTAGTTAAAGAGATAAAGTAATCGTATCTAATTAGAAACCTGTACTGTTTATATTACGTACACAGTTGGAGATATGAAGAAATTTTAAGGAAGAAAGAATTCATTCATTAATATGAAGAACTCACTACAGCACAATGGTTGTAACATTTGTGCTGGATCTTGAGAGCCGATTGGCTGGGGCAGGTTGTGACTTCATGGGTCATGATGCCTGTATTAATAATAAATTAGTTATATTAGATACAATAACAATTATTACATATTAAATCTATTGCTATTATAATAAGTCTTGTTTGATATTTCCAATAATAATTAGTGTTGGGAATAAGATACTTTATTATATTAATAGCAGCCAGCATCTTGTATACCTGCAAAAACATTTGCAACGTTGTAAATCTGCTTTAGTTTAACCTGTTATATAGAAGTTTCCCATATATCTTTGAAGTAGTTTTATTTTAAGAATTCTTTGAATTTCTAAAAATGTGTGAAAGAGTAGTATATTTGGTACTCTTACAAATATAAAAAAATTAAACCGTAATATACTTGTTAACCATATGCAAGTTAAGATACATAAATAAGGAAGTTGTATGGTATTTTTTACGCCCAATGGTTACTATCCGGTTTTTTTTATAGCTTGGGTATATATAATTTTTCATCGGGTGGTAAGTGTTAACCAATCTATCATTGTTCAAATGAAATATTTACTTTTTGTAACTGAATGTAGAAAAATTACTAGTTCACTTTCTTTCTGTATATAATAAACACATTTTGTACGTATGTATATACAGAGATAGTGTATATGAGATAAGACAATTGCAAGTACATTATAGGTAAATACAGTGTATTTATAAAATCAGTACAACTCACATACCCTTTCGATTATTGAGAACGACACAATGATTTCATAATCATTGTAACAGAGATTCCGGGATGCGTAAATACATTGCATGAATACTGTATTATTTATAAATGTTAAATATTATTTATACAATTTAAATAACTGGACATATATTTGATTGTACAGTTTTTATTTAATTTCATTCAGAAATGTGACAAAAACTTATATTTAGGCCTATATTCTAAATGCATCATTATTATTTCTGTGAATTTAATTACAATTTATTAAATTAACTTAGGATTGAGCTCTATAGCATTGGTAAATGGATATTTAATTTATATATAAAGGCAATTTTTTTAGATACTGTAATTCTTTTATAGTATTTAATTGGACAGTATAGGTTTTAATATCATCTTCAAGTTGTACAAACATTTTATTTTCAAACAGGTTTTTTACATAGATACTGAATAATGTTAACGATGTTATATTAATTTTTCTCTTAATTTATTGTATTAATGGTGTCTTTGGAAAATTAGAAACATTTTTTTCTCCTCTATAACTTTATAGCAGCTTTTGATATATCTTTAAAATTTAATGGAATTTTTAATTACATAACGTCGTTGTAGTGAGAAATTTAGACACTTTTCACTTTAAAATTATTTTGAAATTTAAGAAAAAATTATTTTCAAGTTTCTTTATGAACATATGATGGAACCGTGATCGTGATGTATATGCTGACTGACATTGTACTGATGGATCTGTGAACCATGATCGTGATGTATATGCTGATTGACATTTTACTGATGGAGCTGTGAAACGTGATTGAGATGAATATGCTGACTGACCTTGTTCTGATGGAGCTGTGAACCATGATCGTGATGTATATGCTGACTGACCTTGTACTGATGGAGCTGTGAACCGTGATCGAGATGTATATGCTGACTGACCTTGTACTGATGGAGCTGTGAAACGTGATCGTGATGTATATGCTGACTGATCTTGTACTGATGGAGCTGTGAACCGTGATTGCCTTTACACTCTGCTCCTTGGGCACAACACTGTCACGTTGAACGACAAAGGTGCTTCAGTCACGTGTTCTCACATTAAAAGTATCAGGAGAACTCATACTTGATTGTATCTTAATTTGAATATTTTATAGAACGACATTTTATTTAACGAACTTTCTCAGTATCGTTAAAGTTTACAGGTCAGCTCCAAACAAGTAAAATGTTCCAACTTCCTCCTAATAGAGAATCCATTCAATCTTTACCAATTCCACCTTTGGAATGTTTTGAAATAACTTACTTGTTTATGTTTACAATATTTAAAAGTGTCACCTGGTGACTTTCAAAACTTGATATTTACACTTAGAGTTGGCCTAAAAGAAATGTCCAAGTAAGAATATGAACAAACACCGATGGTTAGTTAAAGAGATAGAGTAATCCTATCTAATTAGAAACCTGTACTGTTTATATTACGTACACAGTTGGAGATATGAAGAAATTTTAAGGAAGAAAGAATTCGTTCATTAATATGAAGAACTCACTACAGCACAATGGTTGTAACATTTGTGCTAGATATTGAGAGCCGATTGGCTGGGGCAGGTTGTGACTTCATGGGTCATGATGCCTGTATTAATAATAAATTAGTTATATTAGATACAATAACAATTATTACATATTAAATCTATTGCTATTATAATAAGTCTTGATTGATATTTCCTATAATAATTAGTGTTGGGAATAAGTTACTTTATTATATTAATAGCAGCATCTTGTATACCTGCAAAAACATTTGCAACGTTGTAAATCTGCTTTAGTTTAACCTGTTATATAGAAGTTTCCCATATATCTTTGAAGTAGTTTTATTTTAAGAATTCTTTGAATTTCTAAAAATGTGTGAAAGAGTAGTATATTTGTACTCTTACAAATATAAAAAAATTAAACCGTAATATACTTGTTAACCATATGAAAGTTAAGATAAATAAATAAGGAAGTTGTATGGTATTTTTTACGCCCAATGGTTACCATCCGGTTTTTTTTATAGCTTGGGTATATATAATTTTTCATCGGGTAGTAAGTGTTAACCAAGCTATCATTGTTCAAATTAATTATTTACTTTTTGTAACTGAATGTAGAAAAATTACTAGTTCGCTTTCTTTCTGTATATAATAAACACATTTTGTACGTATGTATATATAGAGAAAGTGTATATGAGATAAGACAATTGGAAGTACATTATAGGTAAATACAGTGTATTTATAAAATCAGTACAACGCACATACCCTTTCGATTATTGAGAACGACACAATGATTTCATAATCATTATAACAGAGATTCCGGTATGCGTAAATACATTGCATGAATACTGTATTATTTATAAATGTTAAATATTATTTATACAATTTAAATTATTGGATATATATTTGATTGTACAGTTTTTATTTAATTTCATTCAGAAATGTGACAAAAACTTATATTTAGGCCTATATTCTAAATGCATCATTATTATTTCTGTGAATTTAATTACAATTTATTAAATTAACTTAGGATTGAGCTCTGTAGCATTGGTAAACGGATATTTAATTTATATATAATGGCAATTTTTTTAGATACTGTAATTCTTTTATAGTATTTAATTGTACAGTATAGGTTTTAATATCATCTTCAAGTTGTACAAACATTTTATTTTCAAACAGGTTTTTTACATAGATACTGAATAATGTTAACGATGTTATATTAATTTTTCTCTTAATTTATTGTATTAATGGTGTCTTTGGAAAATTAGAAACATTTTTTCTCCTCTAGCACGTTATAGCAGCTTTTGATATATCTTTAAAAGTTAATGGAATTTTTAAGTACATAACGTCGTTGTAGTGAGAAACTTAGACACTTTTCACTTTAAAATTATTTTGAAATTTAAGAAAAAATTATTTTCAAGTTTCTTTATGAACATACATACGATTTAGTATAATTTAAATAATGTATACTGCGTAAAGCAGGCTTTATTATCCGTGGATCCAGGTTAGGATCATATAAAACTACTTTTGTTCAATAGTCAATTGATCGTTTTCTTTGTTAAAACATGTTTGTTTTTTAAATTATAAAAAGGTTTTAATAATTTAGTTCAATACCTAAAAATCTCCGTCTTAAGCCATTTTACTACCAACAAATTGAGGTTTTACTTGTCGTTAAAGCCTTTCTTAGCATTTAATCCATATTAAAATTAAATAAGTATTAAACTATGGTAACGGTAAGTGTTGATATGAAGACTGACATTTATAAATTGCACGATTTCCTAAAGACATGTGCGTTAGTTCAATGATGTCCAACGGACACCTCCTTCCCCCATTTATAGAGGCGGCTCAGCGTAGCTATCAAAGAAATAGTGTAGCCGTGGTATAAAATACGCACTTCTTTAAAGTGTTACAACGTATTTTATACCAAATACGTTACAAATAGTACAATATTAATAAAAGTTACGAGAAAACTATTCTTACTATTGTATTATATCTTAACCAATTATTAGTAATAAGTACGAATATATGCATGTTGCTACTCTTCCTTCTACACCATCTACTTAATGTATTTATTTATTTACATTTGTATTTTCATTCAGTAACTTAAACAGTTTCTACCAATGTTTTGTAAAGTTAAAATTATTTTGTAATTTAATATATTTATTAAATGCATATTGTTTATAGAGCTTATTGGTGAAGTGTAATAAAACATGTAATCCTAACCTCGTAATTTAAGACTAAATATAATAAAAACATATTTATTTTTATTTGATTTTCATTCTTAAACATGAGAAACCTTTCGATATTGACCATAGAACATAAAAATTTCAATAATTTAAAACATTATTAAAAATTATCAACCTTTGTGTTTTCTAAAGTTCTATAAGATAGCTAAACTATTAGCCAAACATTTGTGACTGAAGAGTGGTACTTTTCACTGTTCATATATTTTCAGAAATGAAAATTGTTGTACCAATTAATACTTGTGGTCATAATGTGTAAGAAGGAAGAATAATATTAAGTACTTAGATAATCACTTCAGGCCTTTATGATAGAGAAAAATTTTGGGTTTATCTTAAATCAATGGGATGTTTTGAGAAGATAATCACAAGAAAATTGAATTTGCTTCAGTACATTTAATTTGAAAAGTTTTTCTCTTAAAATATTTTTTAATAATATAAGCAACACCTATAGTGTAACGGTGACGTAATAATATCGAGTTGTCATCTCAGAACAATGATAGAGGTAATAAAGATATTCTAAATTAATATCTTGAAGTGTCTTAATGTGGAACCACCTGTTACATTATTATTAATAAAAACATCACTAAAACTTCAGCGTTCTTATCTGTTAATTAACTCTCTCCACTTTTAGACATCAATAGAGACTTTTCCGACGTCGTAATTGACAATTGCAACTGGTCTCTTTAATGACAACTCTGTAAATTTCTTGTCTTTTAATTTATATTCAGCTTATTCTTCGTGAAAAGCTTGCCTTTTCATTCAAAAATAGAAATTCATGGTAATAACGTAAACCCTCTATCATATCAGGAGATCTATGGTAATACGCCTTTGTAATAACTGGAAATATGTATATGTAAATTAATTCACAACAACAACATTGTATCAAAGGGGTACTTGCAACCTACCCATCCCATGAATAAGGATTTAAAGAGGTGGTGGCATTTTCTATATTATTATTTTATTTACCTATTTACAAGTTATTTACAAGACTTTATTCTTTTATAATATCACAAAGTAACTAATGTTATGTACCGACCCTTTGTGGAGAATCCCACCTACTCTAGTATGAAACGATTGATGTATCTTCCCTGCTGAAGATTAGTCTCCGACCTTTCGACCGTGTCAGTTACAGGATTCTATTGCACGAACTTGTGACTTGTAGGGTTATATGCATCATGTTGCCTTAACTTTCTTGCTATATGTGTAATAGAAGAGACCAGGTATTTGCAAAGCAGCTATTTGGTGGAGGTTTGTGACCATTTCACAGTCCTCTAGGACAACCTTCCAAGTCTTTAGCATGTTTAACGATGTTAGTTAAAATCTACGCTGTTCTCTGTTTTAATAAAGTTGTGTGGTAAAATATTTTTCCAGAAGAAAATGGACCTTTAACAGAAGAGTTTTGACTACTTAGCAATGTGCTTGAATTAAAACAAAATATCTGCAAGTGCACAGGGATTAATTTCGTATAAAGACACTTTTATACGAGACAGTACCACCAAAGGTGTAATTTGTAAGCATAATTCTGAAAAGAAGGACCTTTATGTTCCAACTACTCAAACTCTAAATTTGGACTGTCAGGTTTAATCTGCTGGCTGCAAGGCTCATTTACTATACCTAATATCGACCAAGGACCTCTCCTGTTCCTTTGTGTTGCTGCATCAGGAGTAATTATCCTTTTCTGTTCACCACACAAACTCTACTCATAAGATGAGATATATTGTGTTTAAAGCTATTTCATTTGACTTATGGAATATATTTACTTTGAACTATAGGAAGTTCCTCTGATAAATCTAACTCATTTAGGATCCCCTCTCTCAATGCCAAAAGAAATAGGATATTATTTTCCTTCAACGGTTATTTATAATATATCTCCTTACCAGTTTTACTATGGTACCATTTCCAGAAATATCCTCTTCAGAACAGATGTTTCCAATGAGTATGCCAGAAATAGCTCCTTGCTTCATGTAAAGAAGGCATGAACATATTCCGCTACTCCAGCATCTCCTTCAAGAGACGTATTCTCACAGCTTATTGGTTTCTTTTATTTTTCAAATTGTTACTAAAAAAATTTGATATATTATTATTATTTCACTAGTCAATAATCAGTATTTATTTACATTATACTGATTTGGTTTTGTTGATTTTATGAACAAGGATTGAAAATAATAAATCAAACTGTTTATAAAATATTTTTATTTTTTGGTGAGAATCCTAATAATTTTGCTGTGTATTTATACAATAAACCATCACTAAAAACTGCAAGGTTCGTCCTCCTTTTAAAATTACTAAACGTGCATTATAGTGAATATAATTTACAAATTTTTTAAAACAATAAGTATAATAAGTGAGATATTACATGGACATTTTACGATTCTCGAAACTTAAATTAAAACAGTCCATTTCTTGATGACAAATTTCTGTATAATAGACATAGACCCAATGCCCTTGTTACTGCTAATGATCTTTAGTGTCCAAACCCAAGCTCACAGCTCTACGGAACTAAGGAGCTTATAATGTAAGGCCTAACCTAACCAACTAAATTTGTGGTGGGGAACAGCCCGACGCAAGTAAAAGGGTGATAGTGACGATGTTGTATATTAGTTAAAGAAACAATATACATATTGTACTTTATTTTTAAAAACAATACACAAGCATAGCTCACAAAATGGCGACTTGGTGTTTATTAGGTAATATAAAACAAGATATATTCATTCCAAATGCTATAGTTGTATTTCCTTACAACTATTTTTAAACGAATAAAAATGTTAAATGAATCGTATTTTTATTTTATATAATTATTTTCCTGATAAATTATAATATGCATTGTCTCTAAACATCTTGAAAACTTAATATCATATTGTCAACATTATTTTCCTTTATTAAAATATTAGTAAATACAATTTATAAATTATTATGCTAAAGAATTAATAACCAGTCACCATTTTTAAATGTTTATAAACAAATGAGCATAAAATTGTTATTTTCTAAACGACACAGTACGAAATGAAATACATATAAAATATTAGTAAAGCAAATAAAAAAAATACTTATTTTATAGAAAAATAATTGGTTTTTGTTGACTACTGTTTAAAAATGGTGGATATTTAAATTATTTACCATCAAAATACTCCACAACCAATATACAATGAAAAACAGGAAGTTTAATGTTTTCTAGACATTTCAAATACAAAAAAAGGGTTTAAAATAAAAATAACAATGAATATTAAATTAAAGTAGTAGTACGTACAATTCATTGTGAATACATCAAAAGGCAGATGGTAATAAAGTAATGCCATGCAACAATAATAATAAAAAAGGAATAATAATAATTTTTTTTGTTTCTAGTAACTCATCAACATTCTCTCGTCCAATTTGAACCAAAAATATTCTAGCCACAAGTAACCCACTACTGTTTTTTTTCACAGACACAATATAATTTTAAATCAGCTGATTAGGACGGTAATAACATAGTGTTTAGAAACCGTGGATGACAATAGTACAGTGCAGCAGTTTGGTTTTGCTGATTTAGTAAAATGTCACACACTACTTTAAACTTATCATCTGATTGGGAGGTTGTATTGCATTTTACAAACTATTACTCAAATTCCCTCTTAGTTGTTGTTTTTCATGTTATTTAAAAAAATATTAAAATAAATTTATTAAATGTAAATTGTTAAATAAAGTTAATCCACATTTTTTTGTTTATACTATTAGTTTTGGGACTAGTGGGATTAAATATATAAGTAGCCACCATTTTGGAAAGTTTAGTCAAAGAAGAAGAATTATTGTTTATTTTAATACATGCTATACAAAATATCGTCTTTTTTAATGATATTAGTTTTTAAGTGAAAAAATATTTAAGGATAACTAAGCTGCATTTATTTTACATATTTTGCCTCACCAAGTGTTATATAACTTGTTGGTGAGGTCTATGTAATAAACTATTCTATATATACATACAATTCTTTTGTATCCAAAATGAGGTGGTTTAGAGCGACACTACAATCTTATACTCATTTCGGCAGTTACAATGAAAGTGAACGTTTGGACGTGCCAGCCACGTTTGCACTGTCAGTCAATATATTATTTTACACTGAAGAAATATGTTTGCATTTTTTAATTCCTGCCGATTCTGGTGTATTCATTGCCCATAACAGTTGTTAATCTTCATCTATGCGTAATGTAAGTCGTGTTCGTCTGTCCGTTCTGGAGTTACATGCAGTGCGTTTCGTGGCCGACACTGCCTATCACACAACCTGTTACTTTTCCTAACATAATACTGTAATTTTCGTGAAATTTCAATTAACAAGAAATTAATTACATTTACAATGTGAGCAAAACATAAATTTGTTTTAAAATAAACTACTCAATATCAGGAGTTTATTTGTTATTTTACTGAATTCAATACGTTATTATAAGTGAGGAAATTACCACTGTTATTATATTACAATATCTTTTTATGAATATCATGAAAGCAATAAAATAATACAGTTTATGAAATTGAAATGTAGTGATGATTGTTGTGCAGAAGAATATTTAATACTGGGCATCATTGTTAGGCTTACAGGTCATTGTCCTTGGATGACGTAATAAGTTAATATAAAATTGTCATCCTCATAATGACCTTGAACAATACCTAAAATCGTTATCATAGAATTCGAGGACACTTAACATAAAATACAACTGTTGGTCAAAATGACTTTTCATATTCATATTTATTTATTTAGCCTCCATTTGAAAGTTTATCATAAATAAAATTCAAAAACTATACGACAATACAAGTGCAAGATGCACAAATATTATGGTGATGAATTTTGGAGTACCACGTTGACCCTTATCACATGACAGGGATCCATAAAAAAATAACAAAACACGCTTAGAAAATACACTTTAACTATATCAAGTTTTTATGTTTTTAAAATCTTCTAGCCATGTGTGTAACTGACTGACTAACTGACTCACGTATAAAAATTCTGTACGACTTCTGGAAGATCTAGAAATAGTAATTTACGTTTTTTGTTTTTGTTTTTTATTTTTTAGACACATAATAACCATTATTGATGTTTTAAATAATAATTATAAATATTTTTTTACTGGATTGTAGAATATTCTGATTATATCCTAAAAAAAATTACATTATGTAAGCTCACAATGAATTATTCTATTTTGTGTATCAAAAAGATTACGACAGACCGTACAGCTCCATTTTTATATAAAGACAAATGTGTTCATTCACATTAGAATTTATATGTTTTATTTAATCTTATAATATAAGATGGTCTATAGCTACATTAAGTTAGGGTCTGTGACATTTTATTTCAATACCATAAAATACTATTTTCACGTAGTTTATATACCACGGCTACACTATTTCTTTGATAGCTACGCTGAGCCACCTCTATAAATGGGGGAAGGAGGTGTCCGTTGGACATCATTGAACTAACGCACATGTCTTCAGGAAATCGTGCCATTTATAAATGTCAGTCCTCATATCAAAACTTACCGTTACCATAGTTTATATGTCTCCTAGATTGTTTCTAAATTCAAAAGACATTAAAATAATGTCACATTTACTATAATGCGAGAGGTATTCTAATCTAAGTAGAAGTCTTTAGGATGTTTTACTGTAAAATTACTGTTACCAGGGAGTTTAGAGTGGAGGTGTGTTGCTATAGCAACTGTACGTCATTTGAACATCCTTGCAGACGTCACAAGTATTTACATATCAGTTTCACTTAGTGACAATTTTAGTTTACTCGTGGGACACTGACTTAAATTGAATATAAAAATTAAAAAGCATATTTTTTAGTAAATATTATGGTTTTATGTAAGAATTTAAATTTGCAATTATTAAAAAAAAAATAGTGTACTTTTAGGCTTTTCCTTGGGCATAAATAAAGAATGACAGAATATAGTTTGTTTCTCTGACACTACATATATGAATATTGTTATTTACCTTAACACTTGTATATGGATATAACTGCTAATTGGAGGGGGAGGGGAGATATCGTATAAACTATTGTCAACATTAAGGAGTTAAGTTATTAAGTTATTATAATAACTTTAAACATTAAGTCAAATAACAATAATAACATTATTATTTGTTATAATTTAATATCTTGAAGTGCTAACAATTTATAAGCTGAGAAATTTATTTTAAACAATCAAGGATCCATTAAAATATTGTTCAAATTATAACGTAAATTTATTCCTTTAACTTACAAGTATTGTATTTAATACAATGTTAATTAGAAATATAGTTACATTGCAGGTCTAGTAATCTAATTATATTTTCCTCTGAGTCGAGAAACATGCTTGAATTTTTATATTCAATAGTGTACTTACATAATATAAAATGTTAACTAATAATATACTATGGGAAATTTGTAAGAGCTTAAAATGTTATTTACTGAAGTATAAAATTTAACTATACATAGCCTACACATCACGCTTCAGAAACAACCAAGTTTATAATAAAATACTTATAATAAAAAAATGGCAAAACAGCAAGTTATGTTGGTACATTTTACAGACAGAGGAATAAGATGAGGAAACAATTTATATACTTAAAAGTAAATTTACAATATCGTTGGTTTTACTCCAACGTAATTATATCAACCTCACAAATGTATCGATTCGTTGATCTTAAAAATAATGTATTTTGTTAAAAAAAAACCTTACGCCTACAGTGGTTTTTACCCACCCTGTCACCCTAACGCGTACAGTGGTATTGACCCAACCACCCATCTTTCACGTAGTATTGGCCGACCCACCTACCCGTACACGTACATTGGTATTGACTGGTGAGTACATACAGTGGTATACAGGTGGCAGCAATGTAATACAAATGCTGCCACCTGTACTTGTACGGTCATATTGACCTATTATACCACCTCGACACGTACCATGGTATTAACGCACTCCCCCACCTATATACGTACAGTGGTATTGACTCACCCACCGATCCTTCATGTGGTAACGATACACCCACCGACCCGTACACGTTCAATGGTTTGTACCCACTCTCCTACCCGTACACGTACAGTGGTATTGACCCACCCTCCCACCCGTACGCGTACAGTGCTATTTACCAACCCACCGATCCTTCATGTGGAATGACCCACCCACCGACCCATACACGTACCGTGTTATGTTCATTTGCTCCCTACTTCTTTTATGAGTTATATGATCGTCTTTCTTCCTTTTGACATAACACTTATTTCTCTAATCTTCAGCATAAGGTTGTAGTGCTAAGGCTGTTGAGTTCCTTTACCTGCCAGTATTGCTGTGTCAGACTCACCTAACTATCTCATCGCTTGGTTTGTGCGACGGTTGGTAATTTCTGTCAAGTGGGTAAATATTATATAGATTTTCATTCCATTATTATATTATATAATTGAGTGGTGATGACCTATTTACAATATATAGCAGCTTAAATTGCCTCGGGAAAAAGTGCTTTAAGTAGATGATTAACACTAAATTTATTTACACAACAATATACTTTTTTTGCTAACTCTACCAGGTTTTTTGACCACTAAATGTTGGTTTCTCTACTTTGGTTTGCCAGGTTGCCTGGGTTCGCTCTTGCGCTGCCGACTTGTTACCTTCGTGGCCGTTGGCTCGACTTCCAGTTTGGTGGGGGGTGGGTCTCATAACCCACAGACTCAAGCTTAAAATGTACCGAATGTTAAAATGTTAGATTATCGGACAGCTGCTGTACTATCAAACTATTCAAGCATAACCCATACTTATACAAGTTGTTCCATCCAATAATCTATTAGGTAGGCCTATGGTAAAATAAATAAATACAGTATAGGATGGTTAAACTAACAGTTTATTTTCTTTAAATATATAAATTAGACTTATTACAATACAGATAGTAAATTAAATTACTTAAATACTATTTAGAAACATTTATCTTTATTCAACTTGAAGTTTAATTACTATTTTCAATCAGACTTTAAAACTGAGTATGTCAATAATGCACCCATTTTATAATGGAACAATTAGTTTTTGGTATGGGTTATGGGTACTTTGATATTATGTTTTTCGGTCTGTGGTAAAAAACAATAGTACAGTCCTTGAAATGTTATTTCCTTCATAAACATAAATGTTTGTTGAGGTGGGATAAATGAAGGATTGTGAGGTATTATTAGCCAGGTATTACAATTTAAAGGAGATGAAGAGTAAACAAAGGGGCTTGTTTTTTCTGTTATTTGCAAGCTGTGAAACAAATACCCAATGTTTCACTTTTATACCTCCCGATCACTTATTAATAATAAAGCGTAGTCTTATTTTAGATAGCAATTTTCATTAAACTATTGTAGGAATATATAAGATAAAGAATTAACACATTGTATAATTTATTTGTGTTAATATCCAAATAGAGGTGAACTAATGTAAAAAAGCATTGGATTAATCATGTTAATGCACAAAGCTAATTATTTATAGTATTTGATTAATTATATAGTTGAAATTATTTCGAAAAATATTTGGTTATTTTTAAATGTTAATGCTATTAAAATAGCTTTCTTAAATAATAATTCACTTCTCCCCTATTTTAATAAAAATAAACATTTGACTTAATTATCACTAAATTGTAATTATTTAATAAAACAAATGATGGATAGGAATATAAAATTCATTATTATTCGTTATTCAAATAATTCGTTCCGATCGTAGAGATATGTATTGTGTTTGTGTATACCCTTCGTACAGGTCAATTATATTAGTAGTCAAGAATTGAGGTTTGGTGGTTAAATATGTGGTTTTCATTTGATAGGTAATTATTTGGACAATATTATAATAAAGTAAAAATCACTTTTTAACTTAGTACATACGTACACTTTTGAAAACAACTCTGGAAAGTTATTATTACATACTAAAAAGTAGTTCATTACGGAATTTGATAATTCAAACGTGACTGGAATCAAGCAGAAATTATAAAATAAATGTGATTAAGCATCTTATTTCTAATCATAAGTAATATCATTTTCACGTTTTAATTTTTTATATCTTTTTTAAAATAATGCTACTTCATTAATATTTAATTAAATTTACGTCACTAATATTTAACTAATTTTTAACTAGTATATTAATCGTTTAACATTTTAACATCGTAAAAACAGCAGTATTTTCAAAATTAGCTGATTCACTGTAGTATAAATTATTAGTCTTTCACTATATTTATTCCAACATTACAAATTGTTAATTTTAGTTCCATTCATATTTTTGTTTTCATCAAGTTTTAAGTTAACAAACAGTGTTCAGTTATTATTTATTATAATAAATGTATATAAAAACAGTGCAGTAATTTACATCAAGAAAAATCAACCAGAAGCCTGTACAACAGTAATTGTGTTCTATAAATTACTTGCATTGGACAGACTGCAAGGTAACTTATCTCTTTCATATTTATTTTCAATTATATCATCAAGAGTCATCAGCATCCATTTTAATTCAAATTTATAAAAAAGACTGTTGAGTATCCTAAGTTTTCTCATTTTTAATTAACTCGCACACAGCCAATATTTCAACCAGTCTCTTTTACTTGTTTTATCATTGTTTCCATCAGTAAGTCAGGTTCAGTGGTCCCTCAAACTCAACATTGCAGATTCAAATCCCCTATATCACCGTTACCTGTTTGCCTGTTAACTAATTAATAGTATAGTTACATATAATTTATTTTTGTTCTAAATTAAAGTTTGATGTATTAATATTGTTAATTTAAATACCGGTTATTTAAAAATTACACATTTTTTATTTAATTATATTTGTTGCATTTACCAGGTTCAAATAATCATAAGATGTGATATCCTCTGGAAATCTTTCATTTTCATTTATTTTAATTATTTATTTTTTTAATAACCTAAGTCAGCTTATTAAAAAAAAATTCAATAGACCTTTAGGCCTCAACTTAATGTATAAATATTTATTTGGTAATAAAAGAAAAATCATGCTGACAGGAAACTAAACATTTTAGGACCTATATCAAATTAAATATTAGCTGCGCTTTGATCAAACGAACCATGACCACAGTTTTGGGAATAAAATATTAAAAATACGAACTCCTACATGCTGAATTGTCAGATTTTAGTGTAACTATCCTTTTGTAGTAGGAAAAAGCAATTTATGTAATTTTCTGCATTTTTATAATAATTTATCGCCGGAAATACCAACCTACAGGGTGGCGGACGAAATGATCCAACAATTAGTTTTGTTAAAGAAAATTGATTGTAAATGCAATACAGTACATTTTGATATACTTTGATATTATGTTTTTCAGTCGGTAAAAAAAACAATAGTACAGTCCTTGAAATGTTATGTCCTTCATAAACATAAATGTTTGTTGAGGCGGGATAAATGAAGGATTGTGAGGTACTATTAGCCAGGTATTACGATTTCAAGGAGATGAAGAGTAAACAAAGAGGCTTGTTTTTCTGTAATTTGCAAGCTGTGAAATACCCAATGTTTCACGTTTATACCTCCCGATCATTTATTAATTATTATTAATTATTTAATAATTATTATACGCTTTATTAAGCGTAGTCGTATGTTAGATAATTCACACATCCTCAGTTATTTCGTTACACGCCTCAATGATTAGTACCTGCAGATCCATCAGTGTAGGCCTTCAGATCCTTCAGAAATCCCCAAAGAAAATAACCACACGATTTCAAATCAGGACTGTTTGGGGGCCAGTAGTTATGGTCAGACGCAAAACGATTAGAAAATCGGTTTGAAATTACATTTTAGTTGAAATTTTCTTGCAGAAATTCTAAAACAACATTAGCCATGTGTGGTCTGGCTACATCCTGCCTGAACCACTTGTTCACTAATTGAAACCCTTTTGCGATAACTTAAAGTACAAAGTAATAGCGTAGCATGTTTAGATAACACAGTATGTTAAAAAGAGAATGGCCCTATACCGAGATGGCTGCCCATACCCGTAATTCTTCGAGCATGATTCACTTTTTAATGTAGCACAAGTGGATTTTTGAAAGCCCAAAAACGCACATGTTGTTTAGTAACAACACCGTCTAAGTGAAAATGTATCTCATCTGAGAACCAAACAATGTTTTAATCAACATGACTTGATTAACAGCCTATTCTGTGAAAACCATTTGTTGATGTTTTTTGTCAATTGTTACTTTGGGTAACAGTGATTTTGTATGGATATAAATGCAAATATTTTTTTTAATTCTCTGCACAGATTGCCTAGTAATCTGAAGATCTACTGCCACTTTTCTAGTCGACTTTCCTGCACTCCTCACCTACCAACGCTGCTCTGACAGCTTCAACATTCTGTGGAAGGCCGTTGTCGCTTCCTCTCAAATACTGAGCCATCACTATTAAATTTTTCATAAAGTCTACGAGTATTTTTAAATGATGGTGACCAGCGAGTTTGAAAATGAGCACGAAACTGTCTTTGTGTAAGCACCGCACTTTTTGTTTCATTAAAAACAACACAGTCTTTACGCGTTAATCCACAGACAACCTTCCTTTGTCAGCCATCTTGCAACAATAATAATAACGGAAGCGGAAATAGAGGGATCTAATCTCCATGAACAGCTGATTGTTTTGCCAAATTACAACACAGTAATAGTAGGTAACCGGAACAGATACTACCAACAAAATTTTGTATCATTTCGTGCGCCACCCTGTACCTCAAACAACACATGTAAGATACTGTATTTATAAACTGAACTACACAAAACTATGAAAGTAACTAATTATTTTATTAATAAAAATAAAGACCAAATTAATAAATCAAGTACATGAAAATGTATATATGCTGGCACAAAAACATATTTTATTGTATTTTAAAGTGGTGACTATAATGTTGGTAATGCTATTTAATATCTTAATTTTTATTTCCTGTTATATACAACATATTTAACATATAAACGGTTGGTTACACTGACTAAAAAATAAGACAACTGAGATCTGCAGTTTATATCAATCTATTTATGCAGTTTATTATATTTACTTCAATTGGCATCTATTTAATGGTAAAGCTTATGTGATTTCTAAAATAAATTATAATAATAATACAGTGTTATGTAGTATACTAATACAAATTGTATTAATAACATGATACTTTTATCGTGTCAACTTACAAAGATTTTAGAAATATTGATTGATTATTTATTAGTTAATATTAAAATTATTTTTAACGTGGACTACTTTAAAGTGATTTATTGAGCAATCGCTCATTTTAGGGTAGTTTTTACAAAGTTAACATTGTAAATGCCATACCCTGTTAAAGGCAATTAGTGGTTAGTAACGTTCTCTATGGCGCCCTCTGCCGTCTGTCACTTGACATTTTACGGTGGTTAGTCAAAGCACTGTCTGCTAGGTGTTGTCTCCGATGAAAACTAGTTTCATTAAATTGCAAACATTGAAATAGAGAATAATACATTAATACATGCACTAACTACACTTTTTAAAAATAAATTGTATTTTCAGACTTCACAAGACTTAAATTCACGAATATAATAAATAAAGCGATAGTTTATATCAAATATAACTTTAATTGTGATTTATAATCAAAGTATAGCTGGATACATTTGTTGATTATTTTGTAAAGTTAGTAATTTTATGACCATAAACATGTAAAAGAATCGTAATGTAAAAAAAATCCATATTGTTAATGAGGTAGTTGGAATATTTTAAACAGTGTTTGTATACACTGTTTCGGAAATTGCATCTTTGATGTTCATTTGCGCAGATGGTGACTAGTTGTTAGACATGACAGCTTATATTTCGCTTACCTTTTATTCGAATGCATTTGAACACACACACACACACACACACACACACACACACACACACACACACACACACACACACACACACACACACACACACACACACGCACACACACACACACACACACACACACACACACACACACACACACACACACACACACACACACACACACACACACACACACACACACACACACACACACACACACACACACACACACACACACACACACACACACACACACACACACACACACACACACACACACACACACACACACATATATATATATATATATATATATATATATATATATATATATATATATATTGTCTACCCAAGGAATCACATATTTTTGAAGTAGGTACTGAAAAAAGCTGTTGACAGTACCAACAACATAAATCCCCTGTATTTTTAACAACAACTGTGCTTTTATATGTACATTAGTTTTTTATTCAATTTCATGCATATTTTTATAAAGTTCTTTGTTCATATTCAAGTATGGAAAACAAATAAACTGTTATCGGCATAATAGTTCATATCATCAGTAGCCATAATAATAATAGAAACAATCACAATCCTACATTGCCATAAAGATACAATCAATGCACATGAGCAAAATTAGTATAAATAACTAAATATAAAAAATTCTAGTCACTCAACTTAGTAAATTTTACAAGAAATCTGGTTATTTTATGTAAGACTTCCATGTGAAATTATACAAGGCATGGTCTATGAAGACGTGTTTTATGTGTGTTTCAACACTCTAAAATTAGTTTGAGTTTCAATGCTATTTGGTTAGTATGAAAAGCACGCCATACAGTGCTCACTAAGTGCTTAGTTTGTAATACTTAGGAAGAGTATCTTGGCTTAGATTGGCCTAATACAACTATCTACAGAGGTGAGGCTGGGGTAATAATACTGGTTAACTATGATCTATTTTTAAACACATAACATATATTTGCACTACCTCACAGTTGTGGTCCTTACAATATCCCAGCACGTGGTTTAATATATAAAAAGCGTAGCTATATAATTTAGCAGTATTTCAGTAATAATTATTAAAATAAAATCGTAAAGAATTTCTTTTATTTTAACTAATAATATTATTAGTTCGTAGTATATAGTTTTACATACATCGTTATTTGTTTATAAGTATGTCTGTCCACTTGTTTTGTACATGTTTGTCCACTAGCGTTCATGTATGGGTGTTCTTTAAAGAGACTATTTAATCCTGTAAAATGATGATTAAATGGATGATTATGGATGGTTTAAAAAAATATTTGTAGGGTGACATACTGTCACATGAACAGCTGTCACGTCAATGATTCGTGCAATACGTCTCTTAAGTAGATCTTAAAAATCAAAGTTATTGTTATATTAAAGAAATTTAACTGAAAAATAAATACTAGATAGTTCTCTTAATTTATTATATATTAATACCTATGTACGGAGACATTATGTTTGTTTAAAAAATATATAATATCAAGATATTTGTAGGATATCATACATTATTCTATATTATTTAAGATCTCAGAAGTCACTGTAATGACAAAAGACGAATTTTCATTGTACTCATGTGGGTGGGCGGCTGATATATTCCTAAGGTTGATTTATCAGTAACATTAACAATCGTACATTCATACTGTCCAGATGCGTTTCAACTTAATTAGTTTCACAATATTATAAGATATGAGCCTTTTGCCAATAAAAAAATACTAGCTATTGCTTTAACCTTGTGAAATGAATTAAAAAAACGTGCATTTTCAATAATATCCTATAACATCCACGTATTGCCATTAGTAGTAGTAACCAGTAAAGCCTTAACAATGTAAATGTCTTGTCTTAATTCTCATAAAATTACTTTCTTGACATAAATAGCATTTCCATAACAAAACTACGTTTTTATTGCTTTATTTTTATACAGTGAATATAAAATAAAGTAAACAGAAATGTCAGGAATATTATATGACGGATAAGTATTCATTGTTTTCCATTAATTATACTAAACAATAATTTACAAAGAGCTAGAAAATGAGTTATTATATAAAATAGAATAATTAGTCACTGGTAGACAAAATCAAGGAGACTCTAAAGATATTAATTTATCTAATATTGCTGGCATTATATGAAATGATAATGGGACCTTTGTTCAAAGAGACTGTTTACTTTGAAATGTTTGGTTTTATGAGATAAGGTAATTTTCTTAAAGGTAAACTTTCAATCAACAATAAATAAGTATCTCTATCTAGCCAATCATGTATTGTAAATATGTCTTAAGAATGGGCTACGAAATCCTACTAGAGGACTTTACTTTTCTACTAGAAAAGTGCCTTCAAGCACCAGAAAACAATTTAAATAATCATTTACCACAGTTCAAAAGCTAACTTGATATAAAAACTTGATAAACATTTCTAAGATGAAGTAATCAGGAGACCATAAGTAGTTGTGCCCAAGGAACCTTTACTACAGTACGGCCAAACGGCAAGAACTAGGCAAATTGACTGACTGGGGAGATTGGCATTACCTTAGATGTAGTTCCTAGTTTTGGAAATCAGTTAGGTTTAATATATATCATCGTAACAATATCATATAATATTTGCATAAAATAATTAACAGATAAAAGGTACAATGAAAACATATTTGACCATACATCTTCCACAAACTTAACTTATTTAGAACCATTTAATGTAAAAATGGCTATAATATACCAAATAAGGAAACTACCTTCTAGAAGTTGTGAGTTTTTGTCTATGTAAGTGTAAGTCAGTTAGTTTGTGCTGTCAGTAGATGTTGGAACATATCTACTTAGTAAGTACTTGATAAAGTGCAGCTCACTTCATGTACATGGTTGGTGACCTTGGTCTTTTTATCCCTTTCACAATATGTCTTTTTATATCTAGCATTTAAATCTACATCAATGGCATGTATTTTCAACTTGGTATGACAATATATGCAAAATAGTTAATCAGCAGTTAACTGCAATTAATCATTAGAAAAGAATACATTTTGTTTAAGAATACATTTTGTTTTTTATCCACATTAAAACAATGTGGATAAACGTTGTTAGTGATAGGAAAAATTCAGTACTGTGAAAGTTGACAGCTTCTTATGACCTTCAAAGTAATATGTTACATGCTTCACTTACCATTTTAAACTTTTAAGTTAAATTTTTATACTTTTAAAACATACACTTACTTAGGCGTGAAACGTTACAAAACACATGGTCATGAATGGTAAAAGAATAGTTTCATTCGGTATAGGTTAATATCGTGATTATGGTAACTAAACCATTCTCAGCACAATTCATTGTTTTCTTTAAAATATCACATATTTGATATTTTACAAAACTATAAGAGATCATATAGGTATTTTTTCGTAACTTAAACATTTATACCAGATAAAAATTTAAAAGTATGTACAATATTACCCTGCTCACAGTTAAAACGTTGAAGATTTGAAAATGTGGCCCTCAGTTGTCCAACCAATAAAATATATACAGTATTCTATATAAAATATATATACAGTTCTATATACAAATTATTTCATAGATGTACCCAATAACAAAATAAATAAATAATGTTCATGTCCCTTAATTGCAAATACACCACACTATTTTCACTACAACCATACCAGGACTGACCACTAATACTGTAAAAGAACAATGCCATCATCAAGAAAATGCACATCCATAAAACAAAACAAATACACAATGCAAAAATGAGAAAATTTACGACCACAAAGGCTATGCCAGATTTGAGGTGCGTGCATATATAATTATTAAAACATAAAACAGTGATCAGAAAAAAACAAACTAAACAGAATTTACAGATTAATCAGTGCTTAATATTTAACATTATTTTTACAATATGTACATAATTAAACATAAGTGCATTCATAGAAATAACTAGCTTTTGCAAGACAAAATCCTACATTTATTAAATACCATATATACCATACAGACCATACAGACATTCTAAGTACGCACTCATACAAACATGCATACACTAAAATAAATATGTTTTTCTTCATTTTGCACCTTATGCTTCAATTTCCAATAAACTATCAACATTTTCTATATGTATCAGCAAAGTTTTTAGTCTTTTCAAAAAGATACTTTTATTTATAGTATAGTAGTAGTAGTAGCATAGACCTTCTATTATACCAGACAGTCCCATCCCAGCCAGAAAATTGAAGACAGTAAAAATCAGAGCGGAGGCAGAGCGATCTAGTAGGAACCACTACAAACAATTTTATACCCCCTGATTCATGCGACTCTACTGGCAATCTCGGAAATAAGACTTGTGACGTAATTTGATGACGTCACTCCCCCTCCTCATGTCTCCAGGAGGCAATTACCTGCTTAGCGTGGGAAAGGAAATAAAGCGAACCCAAACATTTGAATAGATTCTTCAACTGTGTCTCCATTTCAGTTAGCGTTGAAGGTTTTAATCTTGCAATATACACTGGGGCACTCAGTTAAGTACCTCAGAGAATTTTGACATCCTTTTTATATTTGTATGGATAACACTGACGACCACCATGTTTCATGACTTAATTATTAAATTATTTCACAAAATTAATTACTTTTTAAAAATATAAAACCAGCAATTAAACAAGAACTATAATATATATATATATATATATATATAGAAACCAACTTTAAATTAAAAAGTTGTAGAGAATTGTATGCTCTATAAAACTATTCTTTCAGAATACTATTTCGTCCAGCCTGATAATTAAAAATAAGTGTTTATTCTGTACACTGAAATGCTAATTTTTCACTTTTAAGCCCCATTGTAAAAAAACTATAATTCTTAAAACATTTCTGGTAGATTTATTAATTACTTTGATTATTTATAAAACTTTTTTACGCTGGTCAAACTTACCTGACCAAGAAATAAAAAAATTCCTCGCTTCTTCAAAATTTCATGTCGCAGGTCTTTTGAGTCGCAATTTTTGAAATGCATTTATTATTTCAGTTACGGTAATATCATGCGAACTTAAAGTTGTAACATTGTCCATGACGGGAGACCGGACGGCCTCCTGGCACAGCTGGTCGTGTTTAAAATTGTTATCGCGATCGTAAACAGAACCAAAATACTCAGCCATAGCCTCTGATATCTCGGCGCCCCCTTCCACTTCCTTATCATCAAGGTGCATTGTTGCTGGTATCTTATCAGTAACTCTTAACTTTTTAATAGCGCCCCAGAATATTTTTGGATTGTTGCGAATACTAGTTGCGGGAACGTAAGCATCAAAATCAACTTTTATTATACGTTTTACATCAGCTCTTACTTCTTTATATCTGGTTAACACACAAGGCATTTGTCATTTCTTAAAACGTCGCCTAATTTTTTCCTTATATTTAATCATTTTTCGCAATTCCAAAGTAAACCAGGGAGGATATTTACACTTAAATGCCTGTTTGTGTGGAACATGACAATTCAAAGCATTGTATAATTTATCGTAAAAAAACTCTATAGCCTTATTCAGATCATCTATTAAAAATAAATTACTCCAATCTATATTCTTAAATTCATTATAAAGAGCGTAAAAATCAGCCTTTACAAAATTATAAATAATCTCATTACTGTTCTTCATCAAGCTAATATTTTCTTTAAAACGAATACCAACATTTTTTTATAACTAAGGCAGGATGAAGACTATCCTCTTGAACAACAGGTTCATTTTCCTTGACAACACATAAATCGTCTATATCTGATAGTACTAAATCTAATGTCCTTCCCATCACATTTAAAACATTGTTTTTTAGTGTCAGACCATATAATCTGTTAAAAAACATAAGTTGCTTACATATTTCATTTCCTTTAGAGAGGTCATGTTCAATGCCATTAACATGCAGATTGAAATCACCCACTATTATTAGGTGCTCTTTTTTAAATTGAAACAAATCTAATTTTTCAAAATACTGTTTGTATAAATGTAATTGATAATTTGGCGCAAAATAAGCTACTGACAAGACAATAGTATTGCTATTGGACAAATGAATTCTTAACCAAATATTATCCTCCTCAGTTTCAAGGTTGTGTAACCGTTTTACATTTACACAGGTGTTCTTTACAGCTATCAGAACTCCCCCTCCTCTCCTTTTACCTGTCCTCAACTCATCCCTATCTTTTCTGTAAACAAGATAATTATCTGAAAATAGTTCGGAGTTGTTTATTGAGCTATTCAGCCAAGTTTCTGTTAGCACTACAGTATCATACTCATTTTCTAAAAGGCCTAATGTGAATTTAACAGTTTTTGACCGCAGCCCTCTTACATTTTGGTAGTACATACTAATTTCGCTCATAGTTTAATAAATTAAGGTTTTAAATTAACATAATTATAACAGGCTATAAATTTTTAAACATGCAAACATAACAAAAATTAGAAAAAAAACATGCCATCTTTTTTTTGTGTTGTGTGACGTTTACTTGTACTGTATATGTACCAACACGTATTATACCAAAAAACTATTTAAAGTAAAAGTATTGTTCTTTGTTTTATAACTGAGTGTATATTTACTGTGTTGAAAAGTCTTTCTAATAGCCTTATTAATTTTTGTACTATAACAGTATTTAACAGTAATAACGCGTTAAAAAAGCACATGGAATAAATGAATACTGGTTCTTAGAAGTATAATAACATTGGTATAATATAACAATTAAAATTTACTACCAAAATAATTCAAATGACATTTATATTTATTAAGGAAATAAGTAACACCTACAAAAAATAACCTTAACATTGTAACATTTTGTACAACATTTATCAAAGTGGAACCTAAAAAATAAATTTGCAATTTAAGAAAACATTTGAAAATGTATTTATGGTGGAAATTATAAAATAGTTTTTTATGAATTTTGTGATATGTGATTTGGTTTGTTAAATTGGTGATATATAATATTAATACCATATGTATTAATGATGAATTTTTTAGAACGAATGTCTATACCTTGGTACCAAGTATTATTAAATGAAATTTACAACTTTCAGAAAATTTAATAACAACTATAAGATAATATATATTTACATTTAACCAAGTCTGCATACAATTGGAACCACAGAAAAAAGAAGAACAAATAAAATAACTAAACAAATTGACATATAATACTCTTGTTAACAACAAACCACTTTAAACATCTTTGAGTTATGAAATAAACTGCATCTTACGTTTAAATTAAACCATCACAATTAATCATGTACTGTAATGTTTCATCTTTAACATTTCATCACAGCAACAACATACTTAAATACAATACAATAAATGAGATATGTACTATAATCAATGGTATATAATGTAAAAAAATAACACTTTCATAAAAATATTACAGTAATAAGTACAAAAATAATACTAATTTCCCAAACCAATTGTTTAGAAAAATACAATATTTATAATACAGTATTATGAAAAACAAGTTAGGATAGCATTCAACACTGGCAAAAGCCCAAATAACATTCTTACTGATTGAAAAAAAATAAAACACAACATATTAACTAATTATTCTAATTGAAACAATACTACCATTACCATTTAAACTTTTTTGTTTTGCCATAATTAAATAACCTTAAAAATAAAATTGTATTTATTTTATAGGCACCAATTAGAATTCAATAAGGAATCTAACTATATTTCATCGAGACAATAGTTATTTTTATCGAGAAAAATTATTATTACAATAGTATGTAAAACATGTACATAGTATAACATACTCTAAAACTAATTGAAAGCCAAATTATGAACAACAACAATTGAAGTATGTTTAGTACGGTATTGCGTTCACCCCATATATATATTAAAGTCTATTTTATGGATTTAGTTTAGTTTGGTTTGTATGGATTTGGAAAACACTGACCCTTCTGGTTGTTTCCTTTAAATACAGAGGTACCTATTTTTCATGTGGTGCCATTTAGTACAATTTTAATATTAAATCATGGTATTAAAATGGTTCATAAAAAATTGTTCATATTTTTCTATAACACTAATTAGGATTTTGCAAAGCAATTAAATATAAAGTAAGTAAAAATATGTAACATTTATCTTATGTAAAACCTTTTGTATTTACCTTCAACGTTGTCATTTCTCGGGTCGAAATCAAGGCTTTTTTGTATGGCCATCTCGTCAAACATAATGACTGCTTTCTTTTCCCAAACACTCATACATTCTATTTTTGTTTTTAAAAAGTTGAGAATGTCTGGGCATACTCCTGGTCGCAGATCAATATTTCGTAGCCATCGGCCAATAGTTGAGCGGCTAGGCAGGGCAAAACCTTCACTCTTTAGTTGGTCGTAGAGGACTGGTGATTTGTATCGTATTGTCAGTACTTGTCTTTTTTCCTCTTCTGTCCAAGGAGTTTTACTATTGGTGGCATGTTGAATTTGAAGTGCCACAAACTTAGAAACTTTTGGTGGCAACAGATCATTTAAAGCGCGCATGATCATTTCCTTTGTTATATTAGGTTTTATTTTTGTTTGCCGTTTCATCTTCTGCAAATTATTTCTTTGTAATACCCTGATTTCTTTAAGTTTATTTATTAGTTTTTTCTTCTCGGAGTAATAACCTTCTTGGGAGTTGGTTTACGATTTTTAACACTTTTGAATTTCTTGTATTTCGGAGTTTCAGGGGTTGAAGTGGCAAAAAGGGTTTTTCTGCATACCGTATCTGTACTTATCCTACTATTTGTAGTAGTGTCTAGACTGCCACTATTTGATGGAGTTTCATTAAATGGGGATTCAAGGGTTACAGAATCTTGAGCGACCACCTCATTGGAACAAGAGGGCTGCTCAATTTGTACAGGTTGTCTCTCATGAACTGATGAAATAAGTGTTGGAATTGCAGTTTTCTTTAAACTGTTTTTCATGTTGCTTAAAAAACAGTCTTCTGTGAAATGGTTTTCGCAGACTAATTTTCCATTTAATGTTTTGTCTGGCAAGTCAAGTAGTGACTCGTTTGCGCAATTCACCACCCATTATTTGCAAATTGAAGGCCTTTTTATTGGAAAACGAAACAGATGCAGGTTAGGAAAGTTATTTCTTGATTTGTTGCAGCCAATAAAAGAACACTTTTTCTGTTGGTAAATTTTTTTAGGAATATTTGTAGCCATCTTAATTCAGTGAAGTAACCTAAAAATAAATGTGCTTTTAATAAAAATATATGTATGTTATGTATTGTTAAGGTGTTAAGGCCTCAATAAAGCCAAAAACCGCTTTAAGAAAAATAAGTAAGCGAGTACTAGAGTACTAATCAGTGGAAACAAAGGATGTCTGCTACACAAATCCAGCGAGCTGTGTTATTGCAGCAAATGCAATTACAACAGATCCAAATAGAAACAGAGAAGATTTTGTTGGCAAATTAATAAAAGCAATCAACAGATGCAGCTACAAGCACAGACGATCTTTTTTAAATATGAGATTTTTTCAATAAATTGAAACCTCTAACCTAATCCTTACAGAAAAAGAACAAAAAAAAAAAAAAACAACTATACGTTAGGTTTGTGTGGTGTATATGCGTGTGAGAGGGAACCGTGTAGGTGAGCGTATATATGTCTGGTGTGTGTGTAGTCTATGATGTTATGTACAATATGTTTATCTGTATCCGGTGATAATTAGCCTTTCGTGGACTATGTATAGGGCCAATTAAAAACAAAAGTTACTTTCACAAACAACATTGTTATACAAAACATTGTTATTAGTATAGTTCTGAAAATTCTATTACAACGAAATATCAAAAATTAATACTAGCACAAACAAGCTAAGCTGTACTGTAATAATATGTCTACTGTAATAACCAACATTTTCCATTTTGGTTCTGGGTGGAATAGCTCCACCACGTGTCTCGTTACTATCAATTAATTAGTTAAAAAATCAATACTTTGATCTTCAAACCGTAATAGCTGTTTGCCACTGACCTTCCGCCGCTCGCGATATACTTTCTGCTCACGAACTTGCATGAACATAGCCATGTTGCCGAGTGACATGGAAGTGAAGTCTGGCCTAAACCACACTCCATAAAAATGAAGAATATTCTACAGATGAGTAGAAAATTCTACCTTTTATTCACACAAAATCGGAGAAAATATTACCCCATCCGGATGAAAAGAAGTATTTTCTACCCCGTAGAATTTACTTCGTTTTTATTCACTCGAAATGAAGAATATTCTTCAAAAAAGAATTTTCTACTTTTTATTCACACCACCCAATATAATAATCAGATATTTGGTATTCAGGGACATACATTTGTGGTCGTATTCAAGAAAAGGCACTGCCAGCGCTGCCTTGCGGCCTGTTGCTCCCGTACGGTGTACTAGCGCGAAATTCAAACTTTTTGACAGACTTTTCACCATTTGACCTGGGCTTCTTATAGAGTATGTATTCATTGATAGGAGTGAACGGCCACGACGTCCGGGACGGACACGACGGGATTTGTACGAAACTACCCGTCTCAGATTATTGCACCTTTATCCGCAATGTCTGATGTGGCCGGGCTGTCTCAGTGCGCGTACTCTCGTAAGATGAATCTTATTAATTCGTTTTATTAACGCGATGTTGTCCTAAGCGTGCGAGGCTTTATTGTCATTACCTGTAGTATGTGGAATCAACTTGATCCTTTATCTGGAAGTATTGTACACAAGTTGAGCTCGGTTTGCCGCGTCGCTGTGAGACTGACTGGTCGTTGGCGTATTCGTGGGGAACATAGGCCTGTGTTATGAAGTCCATTATAGTCTGTATTTATGATTTTTTTTTTTTTGGTTTATAATATTCAAATAATTAATAGTTATTATGTCTAGTTTGGCTTTTGTTTTATCATTCATTTTTATGTTTTACTCCACTTGATGTTTATTTTTATGGATTCAATTATTTGTTACGGTAATTTTGCTCTTTGACTTCCAAAACAGCGCGCTAAGTAGTATATATTTATATATAATAAAAAATATTATTTTTTCCATTTTTTAGTTTTTGTGTAAAAGAGGGCATAATAGACTTATTTTGCTTCTAAAAATAAAAGATTTTCCTTTTCATTTAATTGTACGCTGAGACGCAGGTATATGAATAGAAGAAACAGACATAAAAGATTGTTGGTAACGCAACCGCATATAATAGTCATGAAAGGTCGTATGACAAAGAGTACTTCTTTTAGTTATAACACTAAAAACAAACGATTATGCTAATAACATGAGTTTTAAAACATGCTGAATGTTAATAAGCTGGCTGTAAATAAACGTTTTTTGTTTAATTAGCGCATGCTAGAAAAACACATCTTCTTGATAATATACTGGGCAGGCTAAAAACACCCTGTTTGTCCTATAAACGTTATATCTACAGGGGGAAATTCGTAAAATACATTTTATTCGAGCATTATTTAAAATCCAAAATATTGTGGAACAATCCTGGAATTAATTACATGTATTTATACTTTTTCTGTTAACTATAATCATACCTTGTGTCGTAATAAATACAAAAACATAATAGACACTTTAAATTAACTTAAACTTTTTACAACAATAAGTTTTAAATAAACTTACCTGGTTCTGCAATATGTGTATTAAAAACTGGCACAACAATAGCAAATCCAATGTAAACAGAAATGGAGACAGTCTCTGTGCTGGGCTCTAATTCCCACCGTTCCCACGCGTGGAGCGGTGATGTGAGGAGGAAGAGACGTCATCAAGTTACGTCTAAGGTCTAATTTCCGAGCTGGCCAGTGAGGAGCATTGGGTATAAGATTGTTTATAATGGTTCCTACTATTTTTTTCTGCCTCCACTCCGATTTTTACAGTATTCAATTTTCTGGTTGGGATAGGACTGTCTGGTATAATAGAAGGTCTATGCTTATATATACTAAACAGTTATAACTGTTATAACATTATTTTTTAATGCTAAATATATGCCTAGTTGTTAATCATTATATACTGTTGAATTCTCTTGTTTTATCTTGTAACAATTAAATAAATTTTCAACAACTTATATTAGCAATTAAATCTGCAACAACAAAACCTCACGTTGTTGCTCCATTCTGTAACGTTCACCTAGTTGTGATTTTACATTAATTATATTTCCATAATTTGTTTTAATTTAAATATTTATTTAATTGATTTTCTTTAATTTTAAATGCACGTTCTTACTCTCAGGGTCGTTTAAATAGGTAAGTCGGTGGAACTAAGTAGTACATTAAAACAAAAGTTACATTACAAAATTGCTTTTATTACATTTTTTAAAAATAAAAAATAATATTTTACTCAAATTTCTCCAAGATTGACAATAACAAATGAAAAATTCTACTTTATAACATTTATTGGAATTTTTATTAATCTAAATTTTACTATATTAATTATACATAAACTTATCTGGACACAATGACGTTCTGGGAGATAACTTTTGTATCGCGTATACCCGTTACATTGTACGATTGTTTAGTTATAACATAATTTAACAACTTTAAACTTTGTTATGCCCACGCGGTCTATAAGGGCCGAACCCGTGAATATGTTTGCGGTTTGCTGATCAGAGATGGACTGGGGAGAGAAACGTCTCTTAACCGTTGAAGTCGGATTCCCGCCTTTTTTCTTTTGGGTACGCGACTATGACCCTTCTGGGTATATCACGATGTAGCTGTTTTGACAGCTGCTGCGGCCTACGGGCAAATTTGGAATTATATGTCCCGTTCTGATTGGTTCGTTTCAGAACTCGTCATCTGAGTTCTTCTACTGCACATCAGTCACTTGTGACCTGGAGGGGTTTAATGGAAAATAACCAACCGACGTGATGTAGCTTGTCCCTCAAATATGCTTACATGTTTACGATTGCAATTCTCGGAACCGGCCCACCCATCCTGCTTTGAACAAAGAGTTTTGTTTACTACGACTTATTTCTGGGGCCTCGTCTGTCCCACGGTTATTTTCCTCACAATAATTCTCTAACATGATTTGAAACTTCTCCATCTATTTTGATTAAATATATTCCTCTTCTTCTATATAATAATTTATTATTTATCTAAATTAATTAATTTGCCTATCAATTTGGTGGACCTGTTACAATACTTATAATTAATACCAAAGGTTACATATAAATACACCTAAATGTCAAATGTCTTCACATTGGTTTTTATATATTTATTATTTACAATATGCATGATAGGTACCTATCTAAAAATAAGACATAATTGTCTTGGATTGATCTGATAATATCTCATATTACAACAGTTTTATTTAATCCGCAAACTAGGAGTGTGGTCGAATCTAGGTATTAGAATTATTGCCTCAGTGTTTGGTACCAATAAATAGCGATGACAGAAAACGATTAAAAATTCATAAAGCTTTTGGGCGGGCAAGCTGAGACATGGCCAGTCTCTCATGATTTCGCCAACAAGAGCTGACGTAACGTGACGTAGTACGTGACGTAGTGCCTGACGTCTTTCCTAAGGAGGGTGGGTAATGGGTTGAGGGGGGGAGAGAGCCAACGCCAGCGCAGTCTGGCGAGGTCTCGAACAACTAGCCGACACGTTGAGCCAGAACTACGACCAGCTCGCCCGTATGATGGGACTGTCTGGTATAATAGAAGGTCTATGGTAGTAGTAGTAGTTTTTATTTATACCATCCCATGAATAGAATATATTTAGTAGCAATATTTTATAACAACTAAATGGGTGTCCATTTAGTGCGAAACACCTTTTAACCAAACCTCTGTGAGTAGGTAAATGACAGCCAGACATTTAAAACCCTAGAGCGGTCGGGCTGGGTCTGTGAGACCCACCTTGTTTTGTTATATTAAATGTATACTCTAATAGTTCCTGATTTGCCTCGAGCAGTCCTAAAACACCCTACAGAAAGCGTTGGCATCGTGAATTACGTTTTGTTTTGTTTAGTCTTTGTGTGACAGTTGTCTGAAAAGTGCGCGGGTCTATTGGACCCATCCCGACCGTTAACGCTACTAGTTTCAGCAGTTTCTGCCAGTGTGATTTACTTTTTATTTTGTTGTGTATCATTAAAAATGTAGTTACGTTGTCTTTACTTGTTTGATATTTTAACACCAAATTATCATTTAAAATAATTAACAGTTTAAAATGGCGAGAGGAAATGTTACAAGTAGTGAAATTGATAGAATTTTGTACGATGATCTGAGTGAGAGTGATGACTCTGCAGCGGATCCAGATTTTGAGCTACATAGTAACCCTGATAGCCACAGTGAACTAAGTGCCGATGAAAAGCAAGTTGATCAGCCGTCTACTAGCATTGACGTAAACCTACCAGCGGCTACTGTTGTTGATTCAAACATCTCCAAAAACTGACTCAGGTACGCCACCACCACGCTTTTATAAAGGATGGAACGAAACAACTACATGGAGAAAAACTTGTTTCCCACAAAGCGTTCGCACAAGAGCTCACAATATTGTTTCCATGCATTTGCCTTGAAGTATTCGACCCACAATGGATGTACATTCACCATTATAATCATGGCAGTTATTTTTCAACAAACAAGTTCTTGAATCAACCAATATTGATTCAGTTCGAAACAACTATATTAGTGACCCAAATATGAATAGACCTACATGTGTTGATGAACTACAGGCATATTTTGGCTTACTTTATTTAGCCGGAACACTCCATGGTGGTTAAATAAACATTGAAGACTTTTGGAGAACAGATGGGACTGGACAAGAAATTTTTCTTGGTACTATTTCTCTGAAAAGATTCATATTTTTGACTCGTTGCATCAGATTTGACAGCATCCATACGAGGCAATAAAAAAAAGCTCAAGATAATCTTGCACCCATAAGATCCCTTCTTGATATGTTTGTTTCCAACTGTAATGCACATTTTGCTCCATCAGAAAATGTTAATTTGAACGAATGCTTGTTCTATATAGAGGCAGGTGTAGGTTCAGGGTGTCCCAATAATAATAACATAATAATAACATCCCAAATAAACCTGCTAAGTATGGGATCAAGGTGTACATCCTGGCTTGCTCTAAAACATATTATAATAAATACCTGGAAATCTATGCCGGTGTACAGCCAGATGGGCCTTACAAAGTCATCAATAAGGCAGAGGATGTTGTTTTACGTCTTGTAGAGCCAGTAAAAGATCTGGAAGAAATTTGACAACAGATAATTGGATTAATCCTTACCCACTCATCATAAAGCTGAAACAAGAAAAGAATCTTACTGTTGTTGGTACTTAAAAAAAAACAAGCCTCAAATTCCCGCTGAATTTTTACCCAACAGAACTAAAAAACAGTACTCAAGTATGTTCGGTTTTCAAGAAAATTTCACGCTAGTGTCATACGTGCCAAAACGCTACAAATCAGTACTTCTTTTTTCCTCAAAGCACCATGATAATGAAATAGATATTGCCAGTGGAGAAAAGAAAAAAACCAAGCATAATAACGTATTACAACCAAGCAAAGGGTGAGGTAGACGTTGTTGATGCAATGTGTGGCGAGTACACCTTTACTAGAGGAACTAGGCGGTGGCCTCTTTTCCTCTTTTTCCAACTGCTGAACATTGCAGCTTTCAATGGCTACATTGTGTTCAAAGCAAATCAGAATGCTTCAATTAGAAGGGAGTACCTCCGAACCCTAGGAAAGTCTCTTATAACACCATATTTGACAATACGCGCGACTCAGATAAACTTCCTACGAGAAATTCGCAGGCTTGCTTCTAATCTTTGTGGTGTCCAAGAACAAAGGTCAGTTGAAGATCCACAACCTGGTAAAAGAGGAAGATATATAAAGTGCAAGGATGGTAAAACAAAATATTTTTGCAAAGACTTTGAGGTATGGCTATGATTGGTGTACGCAAAAATGGTGTGCAGCGACTGCTCTGAAAACTGAGGTTTTTAGGGTACTATAACTCAAAGACCATTTGTAGTATTTAAAAGTTATACTTATGCAATGAAAATTAAAAATCTTTATTTTATATTTATACAATCATTTCACGTTTTTATATACATATTGTAATCCCTAACACCATATACATTTTTAACTTACGTTTAGTTTTAGAAAAACAGTAAGATTTTATGATTTTTTTTTAATGTTGTATTATTCAAAAAGCTAAAATAAAGCCATTATAGCAATAATTACTTATCTAAGAAATGTATAAATTTGTATTTTAATGTAAATAAAGATTTTATCAAGCAATTTGAGGTCCCACAGACCCAACCCGACCATTCTTGTAACGACCTTTCACCTGAACACTCTAGGGTTAAAATGCGTGATGTAAAACACTTTTATCTAATATACATATATACTTGATTTTTAGTGCTTGAAGCAATGCAATATCACCAAACAACATGTGAAGATGTTTAAAAAAATGGGTTCAATATTGGGCTATGTTTTTGAGTTGAAATTAAGAATATCTCAAGTTTGAAACGTCAAGAAAATCACATATCCAATAAGAATATCGTACGTAATAGAAATGCTGCAGACCTGTATTACAGTTATAGTAAATATCAGTAAAAACACCGCAGATTACCACATAACACCTTTTCATTGTCAACTGTGTTGTATACTAAAGGTCTGTTGCTTAATATGGTATATTTTGATAACCTCACATATGTAAACCAGCATGAAATGTTATGAACCGTGTAACGCTATCTGCTGGGACTGACATAACTGATTACCCACCATTCGTTACATACTTGGAGGAAATGTAAATCGTTTTGTTTGTTTATATGTAGTGTCAAAAATGGAATGTCTCATGCAATTGTTTATAGCCCTTGTAATATAATCTGCTGCGATTGACACAACTGATTGTGTATTATTCACAAAACACTTGGAAGAAATGTATTATGCACATAAGCTTTATTTGCTTATGTGTAGTGCTAATAATGAAATGTTTCACATGAATGTTCATATCTCATGTAATGCAATCTTCTAGATTCGATATAGCTGATTATGTAATATTTCCCCAATATACAAGGAGAAAATATAAATAGCTTTCTTCGTTTATGCATGATACCTAGAACTGAATTACTTATTTAAATTTGAAAGCACATTTGAAAAATTAAATCGCCTTCGTTAAATATATGTATTGGAAACCTGGAGATAAACGTTCTAATGTCTATGAAGATACACTGGATTGGACCAAATTTATACGCTAAAAGACGACAATAAAAGATAAGAATGAATAATTCAGTCCCGAAGGAAATAACGATAATATCTGAATACAAAAGTCATAAAGATGTTAAAGATTAACATAAAAGAGACAATAGAACTGTTTAAGTCAGAGTATGTATACGAAAATGTCCAGTTGTTTTTACTCTTTATGATATTTAACTATATACACACATGTTTATGTTGAAAAACTACACATACATATTTTTATACATGATTAAATTTAGCATTTTTAACACTTATCACTTACCAAGTACGATAATGATGACGTAGGTCAATGTAAAAACCATTTATAGTTTTCTGACCTTTAGATTTATTTTTAAAGTTTTGAATACTATCTTTAAATTTTTTCTAGAAAAAAAATGGTAGCAAAGGTTTGAAAGAAAATGTTTTATTAATATTCATGGTAGTTGCAGATTTGTACAGTTTATTTTTATATGCTGGAAGTCAAAATACAAAATAAATATAATTTAAGATATTTTATATATGTTACTCTGCATGTAAATATAGTAATGTAGTATTTAAATTTATCCAAGCGATCGTTTCATTTTCCTTTAGTTCAGTGTTCCATTTAACCACTGAACCATTTAAAAAATACCCTTTTGCTATTAGCTTTAAAAAAAGAGTGAATATCATTACATTACTACATTAAATGGATCTTAGTGCTGTAAAAATATACCCAAAATACTTGTGCTAATATTATATAACTTCCTTCAGATTAAGATTATCCTTAATTGTATCGGAATGACATCTTCGTATTCTACGAGATCGAGAAAGAAGTGCACCAGACCATGTTAGGGGTTATATATTTGACTGAAAGATTCTTTTTAAAATCTTAACAGCATTCATAAAATATGAAAATCCAACCATAGTAATTTAAGTTATTGTACATAGTTAATTGTTTTAATATGAATTGTAAATAAATCTACCTTCAACCCACATAACGAACAAAATGCACATTGTACAGCATACAACAAACAACATTCAAAGTATTAAAGCCATATGATCTTTTAAACAACAAAAACACTTGACTAATGATAACGAAACACTTTAATATATTGTTGGAGGAGTGTTCCATCACTTTATTTATCATTTATTTTTTAACTTATAAAACAAACACCTGACATAATCCAATATAATACTTGCCAAACTGATCCAAATGTTTACTTTCACTACATATTCAGGTGGCAATGTATAGAACTTTATGGGGAAGTTTATTAAAATGTTGGAATATCAAATAAAAGAAGTAATACTTTAAAACATGTCTTAAACAGTAACGGAACTCGGAAATACATGTTCAAGTAGGTGTTTAGACCAAGATCCAAGTAAATTGACACTCGAGACTAAATAATTTTGTTCATGTAATTTATGTTCTGTTGCATTAAAAATTTGAGAATTGCATTAAAAATGACATTTTAGCAGAAGTGAAGTTTTAAATTAAAGTATCATTACTATACATTAAAAATATTCATATTCCCCATATTATTCCAAGGTGAAAATTGTTACACTTTTTAAACAAAGATCTACACTTTGATAATTGTAAATAAATTATTACAGTGCGAAGGATGGGTTTTGCATTATGTGTACAGGGGTAAGGGCAACATTCGTTGTATTTTCTTTTAAATGCTTGGAGTGTCTGTCCAATATATGTCTTGTTACAGTTTCTGTGGTTTATTTTGTATACCCCAGGTTATAGAACTGCATATATACATGCACCTAAATCAGAGAAGCATATTAAATCTGCTTTAATATATTACAAATAGTACGCAATTACATTAGTACATCAGTACATCAGTGCTAGAAGATTGCATGAATTGGACTATAAACATAGAAATGAAACATTCTATTCTTGACACTACTTATAAATAAAGAAAGCTATTTACATATTCTCCTATTAAGTTGTAAATAGTTCTTAATAATTTATGCCTGGGTCAGCAGATTGCATTAGATGGGTTATAAGCATATATATGAAACATTCTTGTCACTAAAAATGAACTAAGAAAGCCATTTTAATTTTGTCCTGGTATATTTGGAGAATAGAGAGTAATCAGTTATGTCAGTGCCAGTAGATTGTGTTACATGGGCTATAAACAATCATATGAGACATTAAATTCCTGCCACTTGAGATAAACAAAAAAATCAAAATATATTTTGTCCTAGCATGTTGTTAATAATAAGCAATCAGTTATGTCAGTCTCAAGAGATTGCATTACAAGGGCTATAAACATGAGACATTCCATTCTTGTCACTACATATAAACAAAGAAAGAGATTTGCATTTTCTCCAAGTATGTTACGAATGGTGGGTAATCAGTTATGTCAGTCCCAAGAGATTGCATTACAAGGGCTATAAACATGAGACATTCCATTCTTGTCACTACATAAAAACAAAGAAAGATATTTGCATTTTCTCCAAGTATGTTACGAATGGTGGGTAATCAGTTATGTCAGTCCCAAGAGATTGCATTACAAGGGCTATAAACATGAGACATTCCATTCTTGTCACTACATATAAACAAAGAAAGAGATTTGCATTTTCTCCAAGTATGTTACGAATGGTGGGTAATCAGTTATGTCAGTCTCAGCATATTTCATTATCTTAGTACTTTTGTTTCAAAAACTACATAGGCACCGTTACAATGATGGCATTATTAAAACTACACTCGCTAGTTCTCATCAGCATGCGTATCTGTGCGTCACCTTTATTTAAAGAGTGAAGTAGCCCTAACGACCATGAGCTCTGTTAGAGATTCAAACCTTTGAATTGCCTCTCGGTAATCACAAACATTAGCCAGTGAGCTACTACCCCGGCATAATACATATTATAGAGTAATCATTAGACCATTTCCTTATTAATTTCGTGTCTCTTGTTAACTATTAAAGGGAAGAGAGTTAACTATTAAATTATATTAGCATAGTGTGAAGTTATGTATGGTAATTAACTGTATATGTATTTAACCAGTAAAGGAAACATCCAATTCTCAATCTCGAATATATCAAAGCTGGAAGATCTAATTGTAATGATGATAGTTCAACAATTTAAGAGATAATGTATTTAAAGTTTGGCCAAGGAAAGAGACTCAGATCGCCTGGACCAATAATCTACGCTAAAATTCAATGGTCATAAATCGTCATGCAAGAGAAGAGCCAGTATGAACTTGATCAACTGAACATGTTAATACGTTAAATATAGGCCCACTTCCACAATATCTCACTAGGGAAAATTCCACGGGAATTGAAGAGGAGATCGCTTAGGGTGCCTTACTCCTACTTCTGTGTGGACCTGATCCGTATTATATGTTACGATATCATAATCGTAGTGAATATGATTCAATTGCATGTACCTTTATTTAATTAAGTATGTTTATAGTTAATATTCCAGTAGTCTACATAACTAAAACCAAAATTCTCCTAGCTTTTAATAAAACACATGTTCCATAGTAATAATAAAAAAATTTACTAGCAGTATTTGAGGACGATAAGAAACCTCACAGAATTATTTATTTTGATAGTTGAGCCAATACCAGTATGATAAAATAGCAATGAATAATATATATGAGTTTAAACATTGATTTTATATACAAACAGTTGGCTCATCCAATGTTAAAATTTGACTCTCAAAGTATCGTTTTTTGTGGTCCATTATGGAGCGCGAGAGTAGTCCCATGTAAAAGTAATGCAGTTTAAACCAGCTACGGTTGCGGGCCTCAACTAACTAATAAAATTACAGGCACAAATATTCCAATCGATGGAATATCTGTTGTAGATGTAAACCTAATCAAGGGTTAAGACATGTATAAATAAACATGTGGTTGAAGACCTTGAATCTGTAATCGAATAGAAGTTTTCAATCGTCAGCATACAGTGAACATTGCTTTTAGGACTTATGTCATATAATTTTTAAATAAAAAGAAAAACTAACTTCTCAAATTAAAGCTTCTTTCTACTTTAAACCAACTGTAGACACAATCATCTAAAAACATCTCACCAAATCTCATTTTATGTTCTGATTTGCAAGGTAAGATTGTATCCTGTAAATACTTTCTATAGTTCAACGACGTTGTATTGCAATTATATTTAAGGGGAGATATATCGTAGCAAATTTTACAAAACAAAAACTGTGTATTAATAACCTCTAGAACATCTTCTAGAAACATAGGTGTTTCTAATTAAAGGAAAATGTATAGTGAAAGGAACAAATATTAATCCCTCATGCTGAAGGAGCCCTTAACACTATCGATATCATACTGAACAGCATTGTAATTACACAACAAAATACTACTTTTTAACACAAGTATTTTAACATTCAGCTCTGAAAAATCCCTAGTAAAAATGTTGATAAAGTGATGTGAAAGTTCTCAAAACATTAAACATGACGTGTTTGATATAATTAATCTACTGATACTGCAGTAAAATCAAATGAAAGTTGTTTCTAGAAAATAGTAAGTTTTAAAATCTCGTACACGCGACCTGTAATTAGCGCATGTGTAGCTATCTTCTTTCATGGACATTTTTTACTTGATATGATATGTTCTATCCTACAATGCTTAGAAAAGCAAACTGTTACCATAATATTTAATACAATCTTTTGATTATCATAATATATAAAATTACAATATAGAAAATATTAGTAAGCAATGGTCAAATATATACATATATATATATATATATATATATATATATATATATATATATAATTAAATTCCAACTTCACAGTTCTTTCATGCAGAATAAAGGCGTATAATAATTTCTCCTGTCAACTTGTATTTCTCGTGAGCCACAAGAATTCTCCTAAATACATTATTAGGTTCAGTGATAACCACTTCCTCTCCCGACATTAAATGATATTTTATATGTTTTTCTATCAGCCAACACAAAATGTATATGAATATTAGATAGGATCAACAGTCCAGTTTTACAATGACAAGTAAATCCATATTTTTGTCTGTGTTTGATATCTGCACACTTCAAACGAAATTGTAGCACTCAGTAAAACACCATACACATACATACACACACATAGCACTCACCAAACACCATACACATGGGCTATACAAATAATATTTAATTTAATTTTGTTCGACAAATAGTAAATAGTAATATTAATTTTGATCAATTTTTTTTATACAAAAGTTTTTCTTTTGTTGTATTTTTATTACAGAAATATAAATTTATTTTTCATAATATTTAAAATATTTTATTTTATAAATTTAAATTCCAGCTAAAGAAATTATACGTTACATTTATACACTTGTAGTTAGTTTGCATAGGTAAACTCACCAACAATCACATGCTACATATGTGAAATATTTCAATTAGCAATCTGGCAACCACATTACATGTTTTTACTAATTATTTAATACTTTCTCATAAAAGATACACATAACAAAATAAATATAAATTACTATTTTTAGGCCTTTGTTTAGTAGCATTTAAACTAATGAGCTAATATTTACCATCTGTACATAAACTTTTATTTATTCAGAAATATAAAAATACATAACTGGATACTCATATTCAACATATGCTCTAAAAACACAACAGCCTACATAAGGCTTACAAGCATCACAAGTCCCAGTAAAGCTAGCTACAATACAATTACCTGTATTTAAAGGAAAATATGAAGATTGGATTCCAATTTTTATTCTTTTCAATCATTAATTGCAAAAAATAACAGTCTTAATGTTGTACAAAAACTACACTATCTCAAGACATCCCTAAGGGACGAGGCAGCAGACACAATAATAAACATAACCCTCACAGCAACAAACTACAATATAGAACTTTCTTTACTTCAAGTTTCTAACAAGCTTAGTTCAAGTATCTAAACAAGAAACCAATTATGAAAAATCACATTAAACTTTTTTTACCTTCTCATGTTTCAAAGGATTCCCCTTCTAGTATTAGGCTTTTATTAAATAGAACATTAACATACTTGTGAGCCTTAAAACATTTTGACATAGCCAAAACAAATTAGGCTATCATGGTTCATTTAATAACATCTATAGTGGATGTGGCAACATTTAAAGATTGGGAAACTGCAATCAATCTCAATGAATTACCAAGTTTGAATAAGTTTACTGTCTTCCTTCAAAATAAACATCAAACACTAGAAAATATACAAAGTAAATATAAAAGTAAAAGCCAAATTCTAACTTTAACAGAGGACAATTTAAAAACAACAAAACAAAAATGAACATATCCACACAGGATCACTGCTGTTATATTTGTAAGGGAAAACCCCTTGTTTATGAGTGCCAAGAACTTATAAATGCTTCACATTCAGAGAGAATGATCAAATTGAAGACAGCTCGCTTTTGCATAAATTATTTGGGTGCAAATCATTTGATAAAAGATTTTAAATCTCGAGGATGTAATAAATGTGGTAAGAAGCATAATACTGTACTATACATAACAGACAGTAAAAATATAACCTCAATATCAGTTCCATAACTACTCACACAAGATACAAAGCAAGGTCCAATATACAAATAATACTGTACTACACATCACAGACATATCTGACAGTAAAAATATAACCTCAACATCAGTTCTGATAACTACTCACACAAGATACAAAGCCAGGTCCAATATACGAATAATACTGTACTACACATCACAGACATATCTGACAGTAAAAATATAACCTCAACATCAGTTCCGATAACTACTCACACAAGATACAAAGCAAGGTCCAATATACGAATAATACTGTACTACACATCACAGACATATCTGACAGTAAAAATATAACCTCAACATCAGTTCCGATAACTACTCACACAAGATACAAAGCAAGGTCCAATATACAAATAATACTGTACTATACATCACAGACATATATGACAGTAAAAATATAACCTCAACATCAGTTCCATAACTACTCACACAAGATACAAAGCAAGGTCCAATATACAAATAATACTGTACTACACATCACAGACATATCTGACAGTAAAAATATAACCTCAACATCAGTTCCGATAACTACTCACACAAGATACAAAGCAAGGTCCAATATACGAATAATACTGTACTACACATCACAGACATATCTGACAGTAAAAATATAACCTCAACATCAGTTCCGATAACTACTCACACAAGATACAAAGCAAGGTCCAATATACGAATAATACTGTACTACACATCACAGACATATCTGACAGTAAAAATATAACCTCAACATCAGTTCCGATAACTACTCACACAAGATACAAAGCAAGGTCCAATATACAAATAATACTGTACTATACATCACAGACATATATGACAGTAAAAATATAACCTCAACATCAGTTCAATAACTACTCACACAAGATACAAAGCAAGGTCCAATATACAAATAATACTGTACTACACATCACAGACATATCTGACAGTAAAAATATAACCTCAACATCAGTTCCGATAACTACTCACACAAGATACAAAGCAAGGTCCAATATACGAATAATACTGTACTCTACATCACAGACATATCTGACAGTAAAAATATAACCTCAACATCAGTTCCGATAACTACTCACACAAGATACAAAGCAAGGTCCAATATACGAATAATACTGTACTACACATCACAGACATATCTGACAGTAAAAATATAACCTCAACATCAGTTCCGATAACTACTCACACAAGATACAAAGCCAGGTCCAATATAAAAATAATACTGTACTACACATCACAGACATATCTGACAGTAAAAATATAACCTCAACATCAGTTCCGATAACTACTCACACAAGATACAAAGCAAGGTCCAATATGCAAATAATACTGTCTACATCAATTGTTGACGTGTTTAGCGATACATAAGACATAAGACGTTTATTTCTAATCAGAATACAATGATGTACTTAGGAATTGTCATTAATGATACATCCATCTGGAACAATACTTAATCAGTAATAATATTCTAAGAATCTATTAATTAGTCCTAGTAAGTACAGAGTTTAAAATAATGGGCCTATTTCAGTATTCATGAACTCTTCTATTGAATAAAAAGCGTTATCCATCAAAAGCCTCTTGACCTTCCTTAAAAATGATTTATCAAAATTGATGATTGTATTTTCTTTGATGAACTTATTTATTATTCTGCATGTTGTGTAATAAGTAGACCGCTCAAATTTACAGGTGCTGTGGAATGGTTAGTATATATAATGCTGTCTTGTGTTATAATTTGAATTATACAGGAAAGTACATATCAAATGCAGAGCTCTCTTAGATAATGGTTTACAATCGTGTTTCATGACCGAGAGGATCGCACAGCAATTGAGTTTGAGAAAACAGAAAATTTCAAACAACGTATCCGGTATCAGTGAGACATCTATTAATGAGACATGATTAGCTGAGGCTACAGTCAAGTCATGTATAACAAGTTTTACAATATGTTTTAAGTTTTTGGTAGTACCAACACTCACTGGAGCTCTTCCAATATACAATATAAACTTCAATACTTTCAATATTACAAACAACATAATGTTAGAGTTTTAGACATTTTTAGTCATGTCAATTTGCTATTAGTTTTATTAGATATTTTTAGATTTATTATGTGTTGGCCAGATAAAATCAAATAACATGCCAACTTTGCAAAATACTCGATTGGGTTGGATAGTTGGAGGGAAATTTGAAACGAACGCCTCTACAAGTAACAACCCAAGTCATCTCATACTCATGAACGTTGGAACATTCAACTAGAAAATTTCTTGAAATTAGAGGAAACATTCCCTAAGGTACACCTTACGAATGAAGAAAATAATTGTGAATTACACTACAAGTCTACCACTACTCGACAGACAAATGTACGCTACATTGTTAAAATGCCTCTCAAGTGCCCGACTTCAGAACTAGGTGAACCAAAAGAGTTGGTGATAAGTATATTCTATCATATAGAAAAAGACCAGGTCTCAATCCAGATCTTAAAATTACAATACCAAACATTTATGGAGGAATATAAGGCACTTGGACACATGGGACTAGTAAATGAAGAAAACAGACAATATGGCAAACTATTTTCTTCCTTATCATCCTGTTATCAAGCCTGAGATCATAACAACAAAAGTGAGAGTGGTATTTGACGCATCGCCTAAAAGAACATCAGGGAAATGTCTTAATCATTTACAATTAGTAGGTCCTAATTGTAACTAATACAATTAGGACCTACTAATACAGTTCTATTGCTAATTGAACTAATACAGTTCAAGGTGACATTTTTTCTATAATTTTAAGATTCAGGTTGCATTCCTTTGTATTCACAGCAGATCTGGAGAAAATGTATAGGCAGATTCTTATCGATCCATCCCAAAGGAATCTTCAAAAAATAATTTAGAGATAGTACTGTGCATCCACTTCAAATTTACAAATTAAATACAGTAACATATGGTACAGCTTCAGCACCATACCTTGCTACAAGAACATAACTTCAACTTGCTTTGGATGAAAAAGAAAACTTTTCAACAGCTGTATCTGTGATTGAAAAAGATTTTAATGTTGACGATGTCATGACTGGGACTAATTCAATTAAGGAGGCTCTTAGTCTTCGACGAGAGCTAATACAACTTCTTTCTGCAGGAGGTTTCAATTTACGAAAGTGGAATGCTAATTCAAACTTCTTGAAAGTCTGCCTCCAGAGGTACTAGAAAGAAAATCTCAAAAAATCCCTACATAATGGAACTCCTCAATAAAAACATTAGGGCTTTGGTGGCATGCAGAAGAAGATACGTTTCATTTTAAAACTACTCAGGAAAGACAAAATTCATACAGTGTCATTAAACGTTCTACCCTCTTAGAAATCACTAAGATTTACGATCCTTTAGGTCTTATAGCACCCATTGTTACACGCGAAGAATTCTTGTTACAAGAGTTGTGGAAAGCTTATTTAGATTGGAATGAATCATTACCCCATTAACATTTACACACAATGGAGACAATTATAAGTTTGTTTGATTAATCTAAATATTTTTTTCTATTCAAAGACAAGTTACACTCCCGACACAATATGGAACTTATGAACTTCATGGCTTCTCAGATACTTATGAACGAGCATATGGAAGTGTTGTGTATTTAAAACACGTTGACACAAGTGGAACTGTTAAGGTTAATTTACTATGTGCCAAGTAGCTCCTATAAAACCAACAACAATTCATCGACTTGAACTCTGTGCAGCAGCACTCTTGGCTAAATTACTATTACACGTTAAAAAGATATTACAATTGGAAAAACTCATTGTTAACAACTTGTTAGACATACTCTACAGTATTTTTTCATGGTTAAAGGTAGAACCTACTCGATGGCAATCATTTGTGGCCAATCAAATTTAAACCATTCAAGAACTTACAAGAGATTGCATTTGGAAGCATGTATGGACTGAAGAGAACCCTGCTGATCTTGTGTCAAGAGGGACGAAGGCTACACAACTTTTCTCGTCTACTCTTTGGTGGAGTGGGCCACATTGGCTAAATCAAAACACTATGTATTGGCCTCCTGAACCAATTTTCAACTCCAACAATGAGAACCATCAAGAAGGAAAAACATCAAGAATAACGATGGTTGCTACCTTTAAAATAGAGGAAAACAGCACACTTAAAAAACTCATTGAAAGAATATTCATTATTCATCTCTAAGACGCCGATCGTAGAGATATGGGCGAATATGAGGAGTGAATGAGTGTGATGAGTGTAGATGAACGAGTGTAGTCATTGTTACTATCTGAGTTCAACTTAGCTCAGAAAGGACTATTTATTAATAACCCAATAGCCAGGGCAACTATGGGAACTACAGCTTTACGTGGAATCCGAACCACGTAGTGTTGGTCTTATTTTCAGCTAACTGACAAGTCTGACACTCAGTTCTCTTCCCTACACAACATCCGAACCTTGACTACCATTCAACCCGGACACTCCAAACTCCTCTAGTAGTGTCTACGTTGATGACAATCATTGAGCGGACGCCGCGTCGGTATTAAGAGAACCGAGCATGGAACCTATCGCCTACAATCTCCCAAACACTTTGTCCCCAAGTAGCTGGGCTACAGCACTGCGCCACCCGTGCCGACTATCATCTTTTAAATAACCTTTCTTGCTCTTTCTTCTTGTCTCGAATTCATAAACAGTTGAAGGAAAGAAACAGTATTGAAACCACTTCTCTAACAGCGATAAGGCCAGACTTACTATTTTCAAAAATATACAACAACAATGGTTTTCACAAGAACTTCAGCATCTTCACAAAGGCCAAATGGTAACAAAGGGCAAAACATCTTCCCTCACCCCGAATCTTGACAAGGATGGTAGGTTACAAGAATCCCATTTAAGCTATGGCACAAAACACCCTCTATTGTTACCAAAAACCCATCGCATCACAGAAATAAAAGCCTGAGAAGAACATATTCGTCAATTACATTGTAGGCCACAAACACTTCTTTATTCTTACGACAGTATTATTGGCCTATTTAATTATATATATTTGACCAGGAGTGTTGTACATCAGTGCTCTCGTGCAAAATTCAGACAAATACTAATCAAACTATCAACATACTAGTGACCTGCCATCAACTAGAGTAAACCCAGCTAGAGCTTTCTTGAATTGGAGTACACTGTCGTGGTCCTTTTCAAACTAAACAAGATAAACGCAAAAGAAGTATAACAAACAAGTATTATGTGGTAGTATTTATTTGTCTAGCAACAAAAGCTGTCCATTTGGAATTAGTTAGTGATTTAACGACTGAATAGTCAGCGTTATGAAGATTGTGGCAAGAAGATGACTTTGTGTAGAAATAACATCCGATATTGGAAAACGTTTGTTGGAGCTAAGCAAAAATTAAAGGAACTGAACACTTTTTTTAAATTCACAATCATCATCAATGGCAGAAAACGTTAAATGGAAGTTCAATCCACCATACTCACCACATATGGGGGGGGGAGTTTGGAAAGCTGCAGTGAAGTCAATGAAATATCACCTACAGAGAATTCCCGGAACATCACATCTCACTTTTGAAGAACTAACAACAGTGTTATATCGAATCGAAGCTATACTGAATTCACGTCCAATTTCTCTCATGTCCAATGATCCCTCAAATCTTTCTGCCATTACACTCGGCCACTTCCTTGTGGGCGGTCCTCTTGTAACAATTCTTGAACGATCTCTGCTTATTCTCCTGAATAACATTTATTCAGGTGGAAAAGAATGCAACAATTGCAACATTATTTCTGTAAAAAGATGGTCCACTGAATATTTGAGTAACATGCAACAATGAAACAACTGGAAATAACTTCTCCTTAAATGGAATCAGGTAGTATTGTTTTAATCAAACAAAACAATTCAACACCTCTTTCATGGCCAATGGGCAGAGTTACGGACTTCATGACTGGAAAGGATAGTATTGTGTGAGTTGTTAAAATTAAAACAGTGACAGGTGAAGTGACCAGATATGTACATAAAATAAGCCCATTACCTTCTCAATACAAACAATGAAACTTTGTAATATGAACAAAATGTATATTGAAAAGAACTTTCAAGGTGGACGGAATGTTTAATAGCATTTAAACTAATGAGCTAATATTTACCATCTGTACATCTGTTTTATTTATTGTTAAAAACAGCTTCTGTAATGTTTTTAACAACAGTATAATATAAATGTTATTAATATACTGTTGTTTTTTGGTAACATTACAAGTATATTTTTTATTACAGTTCATTTTGCTTCAGTCTTCCTTTCTTTCATTAATAGTCATCATAAATTAATTTACTGCAGTAATGTTTTAAACTTATTGTAGTAAACATCCTTGTATAACGTATCTGTGTTTTTTCATATATTAATAACTTTTTATTTGAATAATATATAGTAACATATTATTAACTGTTTTATACTAACCATATACTAACACGTTTTTTCTAAAACTGTGGTTTTATAAACCCTGTGGCAACTTTAATGTTTGCGACGGAATTTTCATTTCATAAACAAAGGAAGAATATTTTCTCCCTAAGGTCAACATGTACCGAGTGTATCTCATACATGTTATATTTTGACTTGTTAGTTTATTTTTATGTGAGTTTAACTTGATAACATTACTAATCTGTTTTTACTGTCTCCTGTAATAAAGAATACATTTTTATTCATAAAAATATTTTCAAACAATAATTTTTATTATTTTATGTTATATTCAAAACTAACATATCTAAATATAAGGTAATTTAAAAATTTTAAAAACATTTGCCCATGTTGTGATGTGGCATCCTCAGTGGTCATCTTGTAAATAGTGTAGACAGCACCATGATTTGGTGTCAACGGAAAATATAGATACCAATTTTAACTTGCATTCATTCATATTACTTTTAATCTACCGTTATATTGAATTATTAAAAAATAAATAACCTTTGAACATATATTAAATGTTTCTTTTTTTGATAAAATATCTTTATTCAATTAGAAACCAGTTTGGCATTGTTATGTTAAATAAGACCTTTATGATAAGGAGCATACATATAAACATGTAATTCATAAATCATACACCAAAAACTTTAACTAATCAATTGTGATGAATTTCATTACCAACTATTAAAACCCAGGTAATTTATTAAATTTGACTATATTACATTAATGGTTTGGAATATATTAATTCTACATAGGTCTACATCTAACACAGCTTTGTATGACCTTATATAAAGAATGGCTGGTCTTCAGTGTTACAAAATGTTTTGGATAAATATATAATATAATGGGTAAATGGAGTTTAATGATGTATATAAGACATTACAACCCTCAAAATTGGATTCAAAAATATTTTTTTCACTTTTCTTAAAATACACGTGCTTTGAGACCTAAGACTGTGATTTCTCGACCACCACTAGACATATCGTAACAAATTATACTATTAACATGTGCTACATTAAATTTTCAATAATAATAAGTCAATAGTTTGTAGGTTTAGAGAATAAATTGAGATTGTACATTATTCCAAAGTAAATATTTATTAAATTTTGTAAAAAGTAAAAAAAAAAAACTATGGTCTATTACAATATTTTACAACCCGAATACTAGAAGGTGTCAAGTTATTTCAAAAACTGCACCATTTTTTAAGCTTTCAAACAATATGCTACACAATTAGATTTTCTTTAAACTTTTGCGAGCATTAGTGGTTTGAATATAAAAAACAAGAGGTGCTTAAAATCATAAAAAAAACTAAATTAATACAAAACACACAAGTTTGCCTGAAGAAATGTGTCTAACTGTTATAAATGTTACTAAATGTGTAATTTGTTCATTTAAATGATATTTAATTTTACATTTTATTTATAAAAAGTAAGTTTGCCCCATGTCAGGGAGTATGAAATTCGCTATCCTATCCGTATTGTTCCCTTTGAGCCGCTCGCGCATAACCATCTCAAAATCCGTAGATGAAATGCATATCGACGTACTCCCGTTTTGAAAAAGACATTGCTTTAACTTCTTTAAGTACCTAGGACTGACTGACCAAAGTGTTTTATAGGCTAGAGCCCGGTATTAATCAATCTAGATAAGAATTGGGGCTGAACGTACAGGACTAAACATAAAGAGGTAAGAAAATGATCTTACGATCGTGGAAGGTGAGCTAGATTGAAAATATCTAATATTGTACTGGAAAACAATGTTTGTGCCAAAAGACTTTTACGGATACGTATACCGAATTAGTCTTAAATGTATTTATTAGTTAAAAAAATATAAAAATGACAATTACATACAAATTCAAAGAACTGCTTGGGACAAACTTACTTTTTATAAATAAAATATAAAAGTAAACATCATTTAAATGAACAATTTACACATGTAGTAATGTTTATAACAGTTAGACACATTTCTTCATGCAAACTTGGGTGTTTTTGTATTAATATAGTTTTTTATGGTTTTAAACACCTCTTGTCTACATTCAAACCACTTAAGCTCACACAAGTTTAAAGAAAGTTTAATTATGTATCATATGGTTTAAATCTTATAAAATGGCGCAGTTTTTTATATAACTTGACATCTTGAATTCGGGGTTTAACAAATTGTAATAGGCCATATTTTTTTTACTTTTTACAAAATTTAATAAATGTTTACTTTAAAATAATTTACAATCTCAATTTCTTCTCTAAACCTACAAACCATTGACATATTACTATTTTAAATTTAATGTAGCACATGTTAATCGTATAGTTTGTTGAGATATGTCTAGTAGTGGCCGAGAAATTGCAGTCTTAAATGTCAAAGCATGTGTCTTTAAAGAAAAGTGAAAAAATTCTTTTCGAAGCCAATTTTGAGAATTGGAACGTCTTATATACATCCTTAGAGTCCTGAAACTGTTAAATAAATGGCCGTATAACTGAGATGAATCAGTAATATGACATTAACTTCTTTGAATCGCTGTATTTTGTAAATAGGTCATTCTTTTGATCTTAGGTTTGCACTCTTGTATTGTACAAAGAAAGACCTAAACAACATCAAACATAGAAAACTCATATACTTCCGTGTTATGAGGACTAATAACAAAGAATATCGCCTACAATATCCCCAACACTGAGTTTCCAAACAGTAAAGTTATGGCTTTAAATGTTTTTTCCAACATAATTCCATAACTTCAGGATATTGAGGCTTTAGTCAAAATAACAATGAAAAGAAACTTGAAACAAAGGTCTAACAAATTTTTATTTTATCACCTAGCAACAGTTTTTAATAAAAATAACTTCCATACCGACATTGGTTTTAACTATGAAAAATATGTTATATGTTACTTGTTACTGAAACACAAGTAAAATATGTCTAAATGTCAAAAGCACTGTACGTGTAAGGGTGGGTGGGTGGGTCAATACCACTGTACGTGTAAGCGCGGGTGGGTGAGTGAATACCACTGTACGTGTAATAGTGGGTGGGTGGGTCAATACCACTGTACGTGCAGGAGTGGGCGGGTGAGTCAATACCACTGTACGTGTAAGGGTGGGTGGGTGGGTTAATACCACTGTACGTGTAAGGGTGGGCGGGTGGGTAAATACCACTCTACGTGTAAGGGTGGGTGGGTGGGTTTGGTATAAAGACATTTACATAACCACAATGTTTCGTCGCATTTCTTTCAATGGTTTTGAATTTGATAAACATATTCTAAACTTTTGCCCAACCTGGTATACGACGTACACAGGATGATATTATATTTTTAATATACTTAACACAAACTGTTATGACCTTTTGTATAAGACCAACACAGTATGGTATGACCTATTATACTCGAATAATACAGCATAGTCTGACCTTTTATATACTAACACAGTTTGGTACGATATTTTATACACGAATAACACAGTCAGGTATGATCTTTCATTCACGTATAATACAGCTTCATATGACCTTTTCCATACTATTAGTTTAGTCTGGTACCATTTAAATTGTACTAGCGCAGCTTCATTATGCACTTTTATTTACTACAAACACAGCCTGGTATAAACTTTTAGATACTAATATCTCAGTATAATTTAACCTTTTATACGCTACTTGGACAGCCATGTACGGACTTCATCTTCAACAACCTCAACGGAGTTTAACCTTTCATACGCAACTTGGACAACCATGTACGGACTTCACATTCAACAATCTCAACGGAGTTTAACCTTTTATACGCTACTTGGACAACCATGTACGGATTTCACATTCAACAATCTCAACGGAGTTTAACCTTTTATACGCTACTTGGACAACCATGTACGGACTTCACATTCAACAACCTCAACGGAGTTTAACCTTTTATACGCTACTTGGACAACCATGTACGGACTTCACATTCAACAACCTCAACGGAGTTTAACCTTTCATACGCTACTTGGACAACCATGTATGGACTTCACATTCAACAACCTCAATGGAGTTTAACCTTTTATACGCTACTTGGACAACCATGTACGGACTTCACATTCAACAACCTCAACGGAGTTTAACCTTCATACGCTACTTGGACAACCATGTACGGACTTCACATTCAACAATCTCAACGGAGTTTAACCTTTTATACGCTACTTAGACAGCCATGTACAGACTTCACCTTCAACAACCTCAATGGAGTTTCACCTTTTATACGCTACTTGGACAACCATGTACGGACATCACATTCAACAACCTCAACGCAGTTTAACCTTTTATACGATATTTGGACAACCATGTACAGACTTCACATTGAACAACCTCAACGCAGTTTAACCTTTTATACGCTACTTGGAGAGCCATGTACGGACTTAATTTTCAACAACCTCAACGGAGTTTAATTTTTCTTACGCTTCCAATACAGCTATACTTGACATTGTATATACTTATCTAGCTATGTGGAATATAATACTTTTTATACTAGTAGCAGAGTCTGGTATGCCAGTTTACATACTTAAAGCTTTGTGGAGTATAATCTTTTATATGCCACTAGGGATGCCATGGATGACCAGCATTATACTACTAGTATATCTTGTGCGCTCCTTATGTACCACTAGTGCTATGAAGTATACAATTATACATATTACTAGCACGGTCGGATATCTCCTTTTAAAATTTACTTGCATAGCTTTTAATGGAATTTTGCTTGCTATTAGCATAACCTGGTTTGCCTTTTTAAATAAAACTCGCCCTTCGGAGAATAATATTTAATATGCGACTAGTACAGCCCCGTATGACCATTTGCATATTACCAGCTCAGTCTGGTAAGAACTTTCTCCTGTATATTACTCGTTAGAAACTACATAACTTACTATTTAGAAATTTATTTAAAGAACTATTTATTTCTTGTACTCTAGTTAGGAAGTAATAAGAGACGTAAAAATGGCGTTGAGTTATCTGGTTGTGATAAGTTATGAGATAGAAAGTGTAAAAATTAATAGGACAATATTATGTGATATGAAACTTTTTGGCCAATTTCTTTATTATGACGATACATTGTTTCTTAAATGTTTAGGTTTTGGGAAATTGGTAAAAAAAGCATATAATGCAATCTTATTAAGTTAAATCACATTGTTTTCGGCCCAAAAAAGTTATGTGGTGTACCTTCGATGAATTTTATAACTGAATACATGACATGTATACTAATGTCAATGTGGCCCATATAGTGGCGTGTATTTATATGTATTTCAAGTAATTGTGTTTTTTTACATAGAATATAATTAATTTGAGTTATATTTTATTTATATTGTATATTTCAGTTAGTTTTAACTCCTATATTAGTTAAATGTGTGTTTTTTAGAAAGTTCCAGAGGAAGGCAAGAGGGTTGGGGATAAAACAAAACATAAAACTGTAGGTACTATTTAACGAGAGCCCGGGGACTGTCACGTGACCCTCGCTTTATTTCCCTCTAGCCTGCTCCGGTGGATTATTCACAATCATTTGAAACATAATGATACGTTTTTATTTCGTTCCCTTTTATCTAAATTTTGTTTGTTATATTCGTGTAAAATTTACTCAGTTTAATTAATATTAACAAAGTATTGTCCACATTATTGCAAACTTACCGTATATAAGAGTACATACATATAAATAATTTTTTCAACATTATTTACAATCACATGTAAAATACTTATAAAACTATAATTAAAATCTTAAATGGAATATTTTCTCCAAGCTTGTATTTTTTATTTTTTTTGCTTTAACATTTGTAACGTATTCTCCAAAACAACAGATACAAATTAATTAATGTTTATCCTTAATATTTCCAATAAAGGAGTAAATAATATTTATTCCAGATTTTTCTTCTTTAATAAAATTATAATTGAAAATCAAAGAAAATAATAGCTAACGTACATATAATGTAGTCACTAAATTATATCTTAATAATGTACAAAATAAATATGAAGAAATGTGTTAAAGATTGATTATTATTGATATTTTATTTTACAATACACTTTCTAGAGGCTTAATATTAACAAAAAATAACACATGTTTAATAAAATACCAATTTAAATTCTTGTCAAAATACTTCATTTGAAATCATAACCAAACTAAATCTTTTCCTCAAATAATGGAAGAAAACTAAAAAAATTTTTATAATACATAATAGGATAATAGTTATTTGATTCTTTAATAATAATTCAGATCTTATATTATATTAGATAAATTTCTAATATAGTTTATTAATTATTCTTTTGTATGATTACTATTCTTTTATATGATTCGGCCTCGGGAATTTTAAAAAAATTTAATAAAAAGACCTATTTTTATTTTGCAAGTACTGGATATTTTTCTAATATTGTAATCTTTCTAAAAATAATATAACTAAACATTATTATACAATATTATGATTTAGAACTAAACACTGACACTACATACATTAATGGTCTATAGTGTGTTACAAAAAATATTCATGGTCTTTGTTTGGTTAAAAGTATTGAGGGTAGACGGAGTAAATAATATTTGCTAAATTCTTTTTGTGAACATAAGATGTGTTTATAATGAAAACCATTAAATTGATGTATTTTGCTACTGAAGATTGTGGTTGATGTTGTTTTCTGAATGAGCATAGTAGTCGAATTAAAGACGATTATGGTGATCTTATTTCTTTTATTACTGTTCTGAAAAACACTCTTAAATAGTTAGTTATTTCATAAATATAATACCCTTAAAGTAAAATATCAAAACATCAATGCTTGTAGACATATTCCTTTCGTTAATTTGTTATAAAAGGACTTTAAAAGAGGCGCAAATAGAGTAGGAAATACAATTTATTAACTTCTCCACTAATCAGTTCTGATCCTTTATGAGGCCGTGTTTTGACGTGTATAGCCATTATTACACAATAGCAACGACAGAATATTATAGCATGTACGTTTGGCTGACTTGACCGCTATAGCATGTACGTTTGGCTCCTTGACCTTGACTGCGATCGCTATGTATGTCAGTCCAAACTTTTATGACATACGATGTTCTTGTCGCGTTTTAGTTATGTAATGTCGATTCTTAACCATCCAAATAGTGTTAAAGTTTTCAAATCCAGTTTGTAATAAATAATTAGTCTCATAAATAAAACTTTCACTGACAATGCAAAAGTCAACCTTTTATTATTTCTCAATTAACTATTGTCAAAAGATTATGCCAGTAGATGTCTTCTATGTCTATAGCCTTCTGTGTATATAGCCTACATAGATATCCTACTTCGTTGCCATTGAATATTTTTACTATATTAAGGATTCATGAAAAATATTCCATATTCTGTCGTTAAAGTGACCATCCAATTCCTTGTAAAATTTTTAGGTTGATTAGATATTTAATTTAAATTATTGATTTCAAATTCGACAGTTCAGGCTGAACCAAGTTTACCTGATCCCTGTCTCTTAGGATGAAAGCTTTCCCATTCATAGAGGCAATAATCGAAAGAAGATAATATTTTGTGTCATGGAACAACCGGTTTTTGTATTTCATTAAATTATTCAAATTACTACAAAAACATATAACATATTTTTCAAAATTATAACCAATGTCGGTATGGAAGTTATTTTTATTAAAAATTGTTGCTAGGTGATAAAATATGAATTTGGTGAACCTTTGTTTCAAGTTTTTTTCAATATTATTTTGACTAAAGCCTCAATATCCTGAAGTTATGGAATTAAGTTGGCAAAAACATTTAAAGCCATAACTTTACTGTTTGGAAACTCAGTGTTAGGGATATTGTAGGCGATATTCTTTGTTATTAGTCCTCCTAACACAGAAGTATGAGTTTTCTATGTTTAATTTTGTTTGGGAAAGAGAGTCAGAGTTTTCGGTAGTTTAAAAACCGACCGTATTGGTTGACATTTCTCACTAATCTGTAAGCTTCTTAGTTACCTAATGACTGTTAATAAATGGGCCTTTGTTGGAAACGGCCAACCTTTGTAACTATGTCATCACCCTTATTCGTCACTAAATTTCGGTACTTATATTAGACATAAGTATTTTATTATTAAAAATATCAGTTTGGAATATAAACTATGTTAACCAGCTTTAATTTAGTGATTTTAAATTGTTCTAATCAATTTATTGGATTATAAAGTTTGTCAGAGAATAGTTTTAAATAACATATTTAATATTATTCTTGTGATTTAATGTATTATTATGTGGTTAGTGGATTTTTGATAAATGTTCGCAAAATACCATGAACAAGTATCACAACTGACTTTTAAAGCCATCTTTAATTTGCTGGACTAGACCAACGTCCGTGGCGACGAAATGGCTCCTGTTCTTGATTTATAGGAGCCAAGGCACATAAAACGTCCTCATTTGTCACAGCGAACTTTCCACATAACACTTTTATTTACGATATCAATTGAAATTAAGTCACGAGTAATAAAAAAGATACAACAAATAATAAGTTAATAATTGTGAAGTCAGTGTATTAATATAATAAAACTATATTTGTTTATATATTCATAACATATGTATATTTTACTTTTATTTACATAGTTTTATGGCTGTTTGTAGAGTAGAATAGCATTGTCTCTGACTAGCTGCTTTGGTATTCGCTATACGTTTGACTCGAGTAAAATGTATCAACGTTCCTGTGACGTCTCATGGTAAAGTAGTTTCTTATATTGTCGTGCTTCTCGCACGCAACGTCATCGAATATCATTACTGAATTCTTCTTCACCTGATTCGGATTTACAACCTCATCGTTATCTGTGAAAGTAAAGATCTCATTTGTCCACTTTGAAATGAACTTTTCTATTTATTTGTCTCTATTTATTAAGTTAGCTCTTACACCCTCTTCGTTCTTCTTTTTGCTCGCTTCGATAGGTGTCATGCCAATGGTTCTCTGTTTTCTCGTGTTGTACTCATCCAAAAGGTCAGCTAGTATCTTTATGCATTAGTAGTTGACTAGTTCTGTGAATTTCCTCCACAACAAAGACTTGAGACTGTGATTGAACCTCTCCAATTTGGCTCTCTTGTTCTCACTTAATACAGAAAGTGTTTAATATTGTGTTTCTTCATCAGCCTTGCAAATACTGTGTTGTAAAACTCCCTGCTCATGTCTGTTTGTACATGTTTATCGGGTTGTTGTCCACAATCGGTGTAATGGCCTTAATAATTTCTTTTTCAGACTTATTCTTCAAAGATATTGCGTAAGCGTTTTTAGTAAAACAGTTTATCATTGTCAGAATATACTAGTAGCCTTTGTTAAACTTGAAGTATGGAATCATCTCCACCAAGTCAGCCTGATACAAATCATGTATCCATTTCACCTCCACAGGCCAATAGGCATAAAAGGTAACCATGTATTAGAGGATGATAAAAATCTGAACGAACTTTCCATCATACTATTATACTCTATTAATTATTATATGGTAATCGTTGTTCACCATAGTCAAATTTAAAAGATACGTGAAATATACGTTGATACTTATTTACTTTAGTTCGGTGTTGAACAAGTATTTTAGTATGTATGGTTTTAATCTTATTAATTATTATTATTTTTTTAAAGTTAAAGTTAAATACATCTTATTTTACGAGACAAAATTAGGGCTATTATTACACTTAAACTGGAACAAATGGTTTAAATATGACTTTCGAACCACCACCAATTGCCAGGTAAGTGGGCTTGCATGCAAGGACGGGACCGCTCAGACGGTGACCTGTCAAAGGAACAGCCATGCTCAATGTTGCTTGGCAATGTTATCTAGCGATAATGGCAGAAAACTCCAGTCAAAGCACTGGTAATAAACATGTTTGGTTGTTACCAGTTATCTATGACAAAGTGTAAAATTAAATACTGATTATTAGCTAATTATAAGTCGGTCACTTTGCACTGTAACTCGGAACTCAGCACCTTTATAAACACAACATTCGATAAAAGATCCTGCACAAATATTTATTAGTAAAAAAGTGAATTCTATTGTTAATATCAATTTTTATTATAAGCAAATATTTGTAGTCAGATATCATAAAGTATGTATTCGTAAATTAGATATTTAAGTGAAAATATATTTTAAATAACAATAGTTTGTCAAAACATTATCCTCATTGGGTGTTGATTAAATTATATTGTACTTTTAGAGCGAAAGTCTTACTGAATCGCTTGATAAAATTAGAAACAATCACCAGTTTCCTCCAATGTTACTAATGCACATTAGTATTGGTTAGATAAAGAACGAGTCATTAGAAAAGTTAACAGATTTTCCTTATAGTATGTGGTTTCAAATCATTTCCATGATAAGTTTTCTTCGCTACTTTGACATATATAACCACGGAGATGGTACGAGGCGTGTTTTTAAAGTAAGTACCGTTTTTAAATTACGCCACTGCAGCGCTGCGGTCGCCGTTTAGCAAATGCGTGCCGTGTAGCTACATCTGCAGGGAAGCCACATACGCCATTACGGAACCATCCGATCGAGTCTACATCTGTTTGTGTGATTTTAAAATGACTCCACCTATTATTGAGAATCCCGCCGACTGTGAAGTGCTTGCTGTAATACGGTTTCTCTGTGCTCAAGGCTTCAAAGCATGACATTCATCGCCAAATCAGTGAAGTGTATGGTGAAAATATTATGAGTGATGGAATGGTTCGGAAATGGGTTAGGACCTTTAAAGATGGCCGCACAAACATTCGTGATGAGGAACGAAGTGAGCGACCTTGTCATTACTGATGATCTGATTCAAAAAGTGGACTATACAGTGAAAGAAAACAGACGACTCACGATTTCGTCCTTAGCTGAAACGTTTACTACTGTCTCAAGAAGTTTTCTTTACGAAATTGTGTCCAAACGTTTAAATTATTGGAAACTGTATTCCCTCTGGGTGCCAAAAATGTTAACTGATGAGCACAAAACCAAAAGATTGGGCAGTGCATTGAGTTTCTTGAACGATACAGTAACGAGGGGGATGATTTTTTAAGCCATATTGTCACAGGCGATGAAACGTGGGTAGCCTACGTTATACCGGAATCAAAGCAGCAATCAATAGAATGGCGGCATTCATCATCCCCTAGGAAAGTGAAATTCAAACAAACAATTTCTTTTCAGAAAATCATGTGCACAGTGTTTTGGGACAGAAAGGGTGTGTTGCTGGTAGATTTTTTGCCTCGCGGTGACACGATCAATGCAGCTGCGTACTGTGAGACTTTACAAAAACTGCGCCACGCATTTCAAAACAAAAGGCGTGGCATGCTGAGTGCAGGTGTCGTTTTGCTCCACGATAATGCCCGTCCACACACAAAAAATCGAGCACGAGACCTTATCACTTCTTTTGGCTGGGAACAACATTGGACCACCCTCCATACACTCCCGATCTAGCGCCGAGCGAATATCATTTGTTTCTGCACTTCAAGACGCATCTGGCGGGGCAGCGGCATTCCGATGATGACGAAGTAAAAACGACTGTGAAGCAGTGGTTGTCTAATCAGGTGGCAACCATTTTTGACGATGGTATACAAAAGGTGGTCCCAAAATACGATAAGTGCCTTAATATTAATGGTAATGTAGAGAAGTAAAGTACGTCTTTTCAAGTGAATAAATTATTTATGGAAAAGATTTACTTTTGATTTTTTATATCAAATTGGTACTTACTTTAAAAACACGCTTCGTATGATTGCATATTTAAGGTAAAGCAACAACGTTCAACATACACTTGTATCTTACTATATATGTCAAATGTCCTTGTATTGTATTACAGTTGACGTATTACTCATTACAGATATTGCTTACATTTTGTCACAGATAATTTGCAAAACCAATTTTAGTTTTTAAAGTATGATTACAAACTAATGAACGGAAAAAAAGGGCTAAAAATGGATATTTCGTGTGAACTGTATATTGGATACTGGATATGCAAAATTTTACTATTACACATAACTTATAATGTTTTTGTTAATCTTTAATTATTTGAAGTACCATTGTTACAAGTACATTGTTGATGTACCAGTTAGCGGAAATCACTAAAAGTATATTGGTTACTGAGTATAAGTAGTGCTCATATTGTTAAAAATTTATCTCTGTTTTATAAGTTTGATAGTTTAAAAACTTCAACTATAAATTTGATTAAAATTGTAATTATATTAAAAATCAATTATTCTATACATTTTTTAAAAATGTTAAATTTATTTTTCATATCGTAAAATATGTTAAAATAGAGCTGTTATGTGTATGCCTACATGAATGTTTTAAATTAAATATACTTTTATGAAATATGAGGCTATATAAAATTGTATCACGAAAAGTTAAAACTAGTAGGATCTATACAAATGATATATTAATAAACGATACAATTTTAAGTATTAAGTAAACAGGAAAGGAAAATAAGCATAACAAACTCACAAAAAAAGACCGCTTAAGGTCATTGAATTCAAGACGTTCTGTAGAATAAGTCCAACACTGACGTGTTGTAATTTTTAATCGCTTGTGATTAATTGGATTATTAAGTAAAAGAGGAAATAAAGTGGCTATGGAAATAATATGAATTAGTTATAGTAACTACTATAGTTATGGGAATGGGTATATATATATATGAATATATTACCAAGGGGATAGTTAACTAACCAGATTTAATACAACAAGCAAACTAAAGAGTGCAGTTCTGTAAACCTGGAGGCGTCAAGAAATATGTTTGCTTGAAAGTTTGTCCGTTTCTCAAGGGAGCTTTAGTCAGAAATTGCTTGCTTTAAAAACTCTTGCGCTTATTATGTATAACTCTTTATATTTTCGAAGTTAAATATTTATTGTGGTATTATACAGTTAGTTCTGAACAACTTTGAATCGTAACTATATTTTTACTTTACTATACCACTTATTATATCTTTTTTATTTCTAGGAAAATTAAACTAATTGATTTGTTATTTATGAACTTAATATATAATATGCACTTAAGAAAGGAATATTTTCGTAATTATTTAGCTAAAAATACACTATGAAGGCTTCTAAATACCCTAATAAATCTGTCGTTATACTAAAAGGTTAGGTGTTAGAGAGGACTGCTTAGTCCTAAACCTCGCCTAATATTGTCATTTTTCATTTCATTTCATAATGTCTAATGTCACGATATCTCTCTAGCCTAATTTTTCGGCTCATAAAAAAAAACTTAATTATTGTGACTAATAGTTCCAATTTCTTTTTATTAATAAAACAAATGGTTTAAATGTAGATATTTTTAACTACAAATACATTATTCTTGTTCCTATATCACACGTGGATGGTTAGTATTATGGAATTTACGTGACTTTATTCTTAAACAATGTAAATAAATACAAACCAAAAGGAGATCTATTGTTATATGTTACTATAAAGATCTTATAGCCTCTTTAACCCAACTAATGTTTACAAAAGTAATTTAACTTTCACTGTTTAAAATATACCTATGTGCATCACATAGATTTGTTAATAGACCCTAATATTAATACAAACTTAAAATCACTGGTTAGCAATAGATAGTACAAATACCAACTTTTGTGCATAGAAACTGTTGGATCAGTTCATCAATTATAATTAAAAAGTAAATCCAAAAGAAAAAAATATAAATTTATTTAACTTTTAGCTTTTTTAAAAAAGCCTAACACTTAACCTGGGGATAAACTGTTTAACGTGACTTCCAAACTACGGGTGTGGTAGGATAAAACTGGTAATGGGCTTATCGGGAACCGAACCCGAACCAGACCTCAGTCCCTTAGCCACGACTGCTTCAAAGAAAGTAACAGTTTTGAGGTGCTGATGTTTGTGAGGTGCTGATGTTTTTGATGTGCTGATGTCTGTGATGTGCTGATGTTTGTGATGTGCTGATGTTTGTGATGTGCTGATGTTTGTGAGGTGCTTTGTAATGCTTATTTTTGAGTAGATGAACAATCTATAAGCACCAAAGTTTACACCCTGTATGAATTATTTACTGTGTAACAATAAATGCAAATTTTATAATCACACATAACTTATAATGTTTTTGTTAATCATTATTTATTTGAAGTACCATTGTTACAAGTACATTGTTATGTTGATGTACAGTTAGCAGAAATAACTAAAAATACTTAAAGATGACATAGTAATAAAAATTAAGTGGCTATATTTACGGGGTTTATATAATTAAAAGAAAATAAAACTAATAAAATAAGTATTTTTTTACAACATGAGAATCAGATTTAATGTCGTAAAAACTTCCAGTTCCAGTTGTTACACTCAGTTGAATCTCCCCTATAAATTCTGCCTCACTGGAATGAAAACACAATAATATGTCTTAGCTGTAATATTTTATAAAGATAAAAAGTAAATAAAAAGCACTCAATAAAGCGCATTGGTAAAGCTTTACTCAGTTAAATGATGGAACAAGTATTTGTTTGAACATTTAGAGATGGTTCTTTAAAATATGTTTAATTTTATTTGTGACAGTCATTATAAACTTACCTTTCTAAGAGTTAAGTAAGTTATGTTTACTGTTACGATTTAAAAAATCAAAGTGTTTTATTACTATTTTTTATTAGTATGAATAAACTTTAATAATTAAGGTTTCTGGCTGCACTTGTTTGGTGCACATGTAGGACAGTAATAGAGCAATATGGAATATCGAGTAACAAGTTTTGATTACATAATTCACCTCGTGTAATTCAGTAATGTACCAAATAAACTCATTCTGTGGCTACAATAAAGATATATTTGGTGGAATACGATTACAGATAGATTACCTAACGTTGACTACTAATTTAAACTCAACTAAATTAGAATTTTAGTAGTGAAAAAAAAAAAAAATTTTAGAATTTTTTACTTATGACCATATAGTTGTGATCGTATGGTAGTTCTTCTTTCAAAGTCATCATAGTCAAAACCATAATGAAATGTTAAGAAGCGGATGTATTTTTTTTGTACCGATAAAAATAAAACATTAACAACATTGACATTAAAAATAAATGTATTTAAAATAAAAATCAATATCTACGGTTTATATTTATATTTTGATAATAATTATTAAATTATTGTAGTTTCCCTCGATGAATCGTTCTTAAATGTGTTATTACTAAAAGTGAGTGCTTTTATGTGTATCGATTCTATACAGTTTTTATGATTAATTTTGTGTCCATCTCTTAGGCCAAGAAATTTTAATGAAAGCAATATGAAAGAACGCACTCTCGTGAGCCTCACTCTGATTAATGGGAATGTGTTCTTTTTTTATACAAGGCGACAAAACACTTACAAGAATGTAGGTCGAATAGTGGTTACATATAACTATATCTTCAACACTATATGGCAGGTGAGAAAGCCAGACACTTGACATGGTATAAAGTCAGGAAAAGACCGATATAGATACGGAACTCACAATTTTCTGAGGTTAAAGGACCAGCTCATCACACAAAGGTAGCCAGCCCTGACCAATTGTGAATCCAATCATTATCGGCTAGCTTGTGTAGCATTCATGGTCAACTTGCACACCATGAATGCTACACAAGTTGACCATGCTACACAGCTTGGCTAGAGACCCTGATCGGTTTCCATAGCCACTCAAGATTAGTATGGATTAGACTAAATTAGGTAACAGCCGTGTTGAACTTCGGTGGTTACTGTGATCTAATTGAGCAGCACCCGTGCTTGGATACTTATCCGTGATTAACTTGTGTAGCATCCGTGAACAACTTGGGTAGCCATTCTTCATCAAGTTGGTTATCTAATAATAGCCTGCAGTGATCAACTCGGGTTGCCAGCTACGTGGATTTGACCATACAAATTCCATCGTAAATGTATGGATGGAAGGATGGGTCATTTTAACAGTTTAAGTTTTGATGGGTGGGTATATCATACTACTGTACATGTATGGGTGGGTGGGAGGATCAGCAATCCTGTACGTATTTGAGTGGGCTTGTGGACCACTTATTGTACTAACGTTTTGTACCAACGTTGGATCAATACTACTGTAATACCAATGTACTTGTATGAGTGGGTGTGTGGTTTAGAAAATACTATTTTATTGCTGACATTCATTTATCTGATTTTTATCGACAGATCAAAAGATTTTCGTTGTAATGTAACACTATATAAATTGTTTACAACAAATACAAAGCTGAGTGAAAATTTGTAACTTGAAAATATGAAAATGAGTCCCAGACCTTTTGGTGACTTTCATCTTACCAAACAACGTGGCTGAATTGTAAGTACTTAAATAAGTTAATATATTCATGCATGTATACATTTTGTTTGTGCACAATTATGAATTAAAGGGGTATACTACTTTTGCTTTGGATGAAATAATTTGTCCATTAAGTAGATTAATAATCTTAAAACTTCTTCCCCTTACATGAAATGTCCACATGTTTCAAGATCACTTATATGAGACTCTTCTTGAATTGTGTACACGTTGTACAATTATGTGAAAACAAATCCATAATAACTCCATGTGTATAAAATTTAAATATGTTATTAAGATCTTACGATTCTTTTGGCATTGCTAGTTTAACCAATTTTAGTACGAAACTTGTACTTTTAGGAATTAGTTTTACTTACTAAGTAAATTGTGTTTTAATTTCATGAGGAAAGGATGTTTTACTTACCAACACTTTCATTCCTGATGAAAATAAATCGAAATAATCAATCTCATTCTGATTTACATTTCGGAAAAGTGACCTTTGTTGAAAAATATTAGGAAAATTAAAATCATAAGCTGGAACAAAAAGTAGATATTTTATTATTTTTAAATTAAATTTTGTGTTAAATTGTACTGTAGTATAAGAATATAACACCTCCTTTGTTTCAAATATATTTGAACAAAGTATTTCACTAATTAATTTTCTATGAAAAAAAATAAATAAAATGAGAACCATTGTAGGTAAGGCAAAAATTAAACTAAAGAGGAACAATGTATGTATATTTACTGTATAATTAATTACAAAAGAGTTTTGAAAGCTAGTCATACCATCACGTGAATATATGAACATAACAGCTTAATATTGTTGAAGTACTAATAATATCTTTGATATAGATTGTGATCCTTTAATAGTAGTTGTAACGTTAGGTTACCTAGTTAAATAAAATAAAAATCATGAATTTATAATTATAGCTTTCTATACTTTATTTGAAATAATGATTGATTTACAAATTAAAATACTTAAGAAAATGAAAAAAAAAAATATATATATAGGAAGAAGATTTTAATTAAAGACTCTAGCATAGTAACCAACAGGCTAGTGTCTGAGACAGAGGGAGGTGAATCTAGAGGGAGTTAGTTAATGAGACAATTAATTACACTATAGATCATATCTCGTCCCATGTTGACCATTTTCACTACAATGACACATGCAGTCTATTCAATTATTGTGTATAATGTTTCTTAATATTTAATTATATACTACAAAAAAGGATACTGTAGGCTACTCAGACGTACACTTTCATTAAGATAAACCTTTTATCTAGTTTAATTTTACAATTTTATTTTACTAAACATCTTTCAGATAAGTTGTTCATTTTGTATACGAATGAGACACCAAAGGAATTAATTGCTAACAATTAGCCTCTAATTATTTTATCCGTTGTTAAAAATATGCGTAGGAATGCTTGTTTATTTTCACAATATAAAACAGGGTTTGTTTTGTTTTTATTCGTTAGTGAAGACGGATAACGTAACTTTAACAAAATATATTTTGTTTTCCTACCTTGTTTTAGTTCCATTAATGATAATGATGTGGAGATTTCTACTGCTTTATTTTGAAAGGAGATAAATCACTATTCTATTTAAATCGTTATAGAAGAACATAGAATAAAAGCAAAACAACTATTTACTTCAAACCAGGGCTACTTCAAGTGTAGATCGTAGTATAGAAAAATCATGAAAAAATGCGAGGTTATACCTTTACCAACACATAAGAAGTTTTTAAATCTAAAATATTGTCGTAGTAGTAGGGTTATTTGTAGTAGTTTACTTGAAAAGTAGTATTTCTTTTTTATTAGGTAAATACTTTAAAAGAATAAGCAATCTAGCTTAAAAACTAAAATAATACTTTTAGTTTTCATTGTTTTGTATTAACGTTTATTGCCCAAACAGTTCTATTCAATATCATATATTTTAATAACTTGTTTTATTAAATGAAGTACAGTGATATTTACAATGAATTACAGTATTAGCTATTAGAAAAGGAAAATACATGTAAGTTTTTGTAACTAATTTACAACCTAGACTCAGCGCCACAAGGCATAAATCATATTTAACGATACTCCGCGTCTACAGTAAAGGTATACGCTGTAAATAGCAACTGTATTGGAGTTTTTACTGCCCCATAAAATAGTGGAGGCAGTTGACTGTCATACATAACAAAGAATTTATCTAACTTGGGTCAGCAGCTAACTATATGACCTATATCGTGTGTACTTTGAGTATGAGAAAATAAGTCACTATGTTTTTACACATATTTCTAACTACTGGATACCATGAACATTTACGAACTCTTACATTCAGATTTATTAAAAATAAATTTCAATTACGTAAATCACGTAGTCGATTGCTATTATGGAAAGAGAAGTTGGTTGGTCAAAACACAGCGGTTTAATAATAATACCATAAACAAGTTTTACGGTCCAACTGACATGGTAATTTATTTTCCGTAATGTTTAATTTATACATTTTATTTTGTGTAAACACACCTAGTTTATTACCCGACAATAATTAATGATATATTGGTCTTGAATTTCTTGTGTTCATATATATATATATATATATATATATATATATATATATATATATATATATATATTTCCTTTTTTTTCTTAAGCTTTCTAACATGGTAGTTTTCTCCCTTAGATGCAATTTTATGACTTCTTAGTTCTGCAAAACTACTGTTTCTCTAGCCTGACATGATTAAATTATGCTGTAGCTCCGAGTTAAATCTTAAACAAGCCACCTACTACAATTATGGTACATTAATAATCTCCTAAAATCAACGTTCTCTGTTTATTATTTCTTTGTTTTTAATTTTTTTACTAAATACAGTATGGTTACCATTCAAAACAACATCACCTTTGTCTAGACATTCCATCATAGTTCTATGAACCTTTATGTTGTACATGGTCTGTATTTTTTCTTTTTTTCTATTATAGATATTACGTTAACTTTGTTTTAGATATAGCCTAGAATATGTAGTTTTGTACAGAGAACTACAGTTTCAATGCATAACTAATTTGGTGTAATTATAGGTTAGTTTAACATTTTAAGGAACCTTTCATGATAGAGCTTTGTTTTACCATACGCAACGCAAGTTGACCATAAAAACCTTAGAGTGCAAAACCATCCATACTAACCGTTCTGTGAGAGAGTCATTTACTTGATACTGGATTTTTTTTTTATTTTTATTTTTTATGGTGTAATGTCTATTTTTATTTAAGAATATCTAAACCATTTTATATTTACTAAATAAAATGTTCTAAATGTTCACTTATCTACATATATGAATGCATTATGTTCCAGGTTGCATTAGTTTATTTTCTTTAGTAATTACAATGCATTAAAGAGCATTATGTTTACCGTTCATTCGTTGTTAGGTGTTATATAAATAAAAAGTTAATCTATATAATTATATAAAAGGCAAATACCACTTACTCACTCACTCATCGCTGTAACTAAAAAAGTACTAAGCCTACAAGGCTGAAAAACAGCGTTCCTCTAATTGGAGAATATGGGCTAATTTAACAGATCTACAGCAAAACTAACACCATTTTCTGTGCCTGATTTGAAATGATCTACAACTTTGGCCCTATGAAATTTTGTTCTTATATATCACCTTCTTCGTCCTTAGGTAGAGCTATATTTTATATTTGTGCGTGTAAATCAAATTGGTTCAATTACGTTTAAGTAGACTTACATATTTTTCTAGACTGTAAAACTCTGTTATCTAGGAGAACGTACTATATTCAATGGGATAATATACAATTTAAAATGAATACATATATAGCCAGGTCATAGTAGATGGATAAACATGGTTAGAAACACGATATTTCACTGATTCAGAGTCAATTACCATAATTTGCGCCCTCTAAAATTAGACTTACATATTTTTCTAAACTATGAAAATTTGTTATCTAGGAGAACGTACTATATTCAATGGGATAATATACAATTTAAAATGAATACATGTATAGCCAGGTCATAGTAGATGGATAAACATGGTTAGAAACACGATATTTCACTGATTCAGAGTCAATTACCATAATTTGCGCCCTCTAAAATTAGACTTACATATTTTTCTAGACTATGAAACTTTGTTACCTAGGAGAACGTACTATATTCAATGGGATAATATACAATTTAAAATGAATACATGTATAGCCAGGTCATAGTAGATGGATAAACATGGTTAGAGACACGATATTTCACTGATTCAGAGTCAATTACCATAATTTGCGCCCTCTAAAATTAGACTTACATATTTTTCTAGACTATTAAACTTTGTTACCGAATTATTTGACCGAATGCATAGCCAGTTCACAGGACATGGCTAAATATGGTGAGAAACCTGATATTTAGGGTCAATTGGAGTACTTTACGGCCTCTAAAAGTAGACTTTCAAATTATTTTAGATAGTCAAAGTCTGATTGAAAGAGCAAGATTACAATATTAATTTTCATACAGGCATAATTGCTCTACTTAACTCCCTCTTAAAGTAGGCTTACGGTGTTTTAATGTAACACAAAACTATTGTGTTCTATGTTCGTTCAACGTTTTTCTTTTGCCTCCTAATTAGGTATATTAAAAGAGATATATTTTTAGCTATGGGTATTAGACTGTATTTATTATATCATATAACTTTTTGTAAAACAAAGTAATTTAGTTTGATTTACTAATTACATTTAAGTAATTATGAGAGGTTCTTGAATTTGTTGGATTTTATAAACTTACTATAAATGTTTCTAAGAAATCCATTACAAATTATTTAAATAATAGTGGAAAAACACACTGTAAACTAAAAGCTTGCTCTACATTACGATTCTATAATCATAATAAATAATATGACCGGCGAAGCGGGCGGGTACAGCTAGTTTTATATATTCTCTCAGTACTGCTTATTAATCCATAGTATTTCAGACGTGCTTATATTTCATTAGCACCAATTCCTTGAGGAGTAACATTCTCAATCTAACATACAAAGCATATAACCTATTTAGCAGTAAGAACCTAAAAATCATCATAACTATCTCTACTTTATATGATATGTCATTAATAGCTATACGATACTCACCACAAATATACAAAACAATTATTGAATTCAATTTACAATAAGAATTAAATTTTAACGTTGTACAAGGGGTTACCAGAGTATTTAAGGAAACCATTCAGCTTTATAACAAGCAGTAAGTGGGTTCGTCATATTTGAAGAATTTGGTTAATTTATTTTGGTTTCTCACTTTGTAAAACTTCATACTGTAGAGTCCAAAGTGTTTTTGTTAAGCCCCTGGTAACCTGACTGGTCATGGACATACCTGCAGGCACAATAGTGAGTGCAACTAAATACGTTGTATCGTAATCTAATATTAAAAGTAAATACCGTACTAATAAATGCATTTTATCAACAGGGACCTGACAAGTATCAGCGTTGTTTCATTTTGAACTTATAACGACACTCTAGCAAATAATAATAAATATGTCTGATCAACAGAGTCCTGACAAGTATCAGCGTTGTTTCATCTTGAATTTATAAGGATACACTAGTTAATAATAATAAATACATCTGATCAACAGAGTCCTGACAAGTATCAGAGTTTGTTTCATCTTGAATTTATAACGATACACTAGTTAATAATAATAAACATGTCTGATCAACAGAGTCCTGACAAGTATCAGCGTTGTTTCATCTTGAATTTATAACGATACACTAGTAAATAATAATAAATACATCTGATCAACAGAGTCCTGACAAGTATCAGCCTTGTTTCATCTTGAATTTATAACGATATTCTAGCAAATAATAATAAATACATCTGATCAACAGAGTCCTGACAAGTATCAGCGTTGTTTCATCTTGAATTTATAACGACACTCTATCAAATAATAATAAATACATCTGATCAACAAGGACCTAAAAAGTATCAGCGTTGTTTCATCTTGAATTTATAACGACACTCTAGCAAATAATAATAAATACATCTGATCAACAAGGACCTGAAAAGTATCAGCGTTGTTTCATCTTGAATTTATAACGACACTCTAGCAAATAATAATAAATACATCTGATCAACGAGGACCTGAAAAGTATCAGTGTTGTTTCATCTTGAATTTATAAGGATACCCTAGTAAATAATAATAAATACATCTGATCAACAGAGTCCTGACAGGTATCAGGGTTGTTTCATCTTGAATTTATAAGGATACACTAGTTAATAATAATAAATACGTCTGATCAACAGAGTCCTGACAAGTATCAGCGTTGTTTCATCTTGAATTTATAACGATACACTAGTTAATAATAATAAATATGTCTGATCAACAGGGGCCTGACAAGTATCAGCGTTGTTTCATCTTGAATTTATAAGGATACACTAGTTAATAATAATAAATACGTCTGATCAACAGAGTCCTGACAAGTATCAGCGTTGTTTCATCTTGAATTTATAAGGATACACTAGTTAATAATAATAAATACGTCTGATCAACAGAGTCCTGACAAGTATCAGCGTTGTTTCATCTTGAATTTATAAGGATACACTAGTAAATAATAATAAATACGTCTGATCAACAGAGTCCTGACAAGTATCAGCGTTGTTTCATCTTGAATTTATAAGGATACACTAGTAAATAATAATAAATACGTCTGATCAACAGAGTCCTGACAAGTATCAGTGTTGTTTTATCTTGAATTTAAAAGGATACACTACCAATGCCTTCTCAACATGTTGTATTAAACGGATAACTTATATTTGTATGAAACCTGTTTCATATTGGGAGCGTTCACTATATGGTACAACACAATATATTATATAGTGACAGTCATAAAGGTAATAACATTTGAATAAAAGTAAGATATATATATATATATATATATATATATATATATATATATATTTACAAAAATATTTACAATACAAAAATATTACAAAAAATATATCAATATTTACAAAAACCACATGTTTTACAATTTTATTTTAAAAATTATTATATACTCAACTTATTTAATTTACACTAGAAAATGACCAGAAAGTCGAAACATGTTGTGTAATAAGTTTTTAATAAAAAAAAATATAAGGGTACTCAGTTTAATTTTATTATATCCTAAAATACGTAAGTAGCCCTAATTTTAACTTTATATATATATATATATAAACTTTATATATATATATATATATATATATATATATATATATATATATAACTTTATATATATATATATAACTTTATATATATATATATATATATAAAGTTAAAATTAGGGCTACACGTATTTTAGGATGTAATAAAATTAAACTGAGTACCCTTATATTTTTTTTTTATTAAAAACTTATTACACAACATGTTTCGACTTTCTGGTCATTTTCTAGTGTTAATTAAATAAGTTGAGTATATAATAATTTTTAAAATAAAATTGTAAAACATGTGGTTTTTGTAAATATTGATGAATATGGATAAGTAGATGATATTTTTAGTTATAATTTTTAATGTTTCGAATCTTATCAAAAATAGGGTTTGTATAATTGATTTGTGTGTTCAACATGTTCAGTGGATTATCTTGTTGTGCCAAATATATATGTATTAGGGCAAGAAAATGAATGCAACAGAAGAATTACATATATATTTGGCACAACAAGATAATCCACTGAACATGTTGAACACACAAATCAATTATACAAACCCTATTTTTGATAAGATTCGAAACATTAAAAATTATAACTAAAAATATCACCAACTTATCCATATTCATCAATATTTACAAAAACCACATATTTTACAATTTTATTTTAAAAATTATTATATACTCAACTTATTTAATTTACACACAAAGAGCTCAAAAAGATAATTTCCATTGATCTCAACAGTGCCATTCAACATTTCCAAAAGCTCAACCTCAGAACAAACGCTGCAAAATCATCATTTGTTCAATTTTGTTTGTGCCAAACCGATTCAGATCAAAGTCCCACAGTCATGTTGGATGAGACTGAGATTGAAGAAGTCTACTCGACTAAATTCCTTGGAATACAACTGGATCGAGGGTTGACATGGGGTTTTCACGTAGACAGTGTGTGTTCAAAACTAACCTCAGGCATCTATGTCTTGAGACAACTATCCGAATACTGTCCGACTCAGGTACTGATGACGGCTTATTACGGAGTAATTTACCCATACCTCTCCTATGGATTGGCCTTGTGGGGGGGTTGCACAAACGCATACTTTTCTAGAATTTTCATTCTTCAAAAAAAGGCAGTCCGAACCATCGCAAAATTGCACATGAGAGAGTCGTCCAAACCAGCTTTCAAAAGCTTGAAACTGTTGACATTACCCTGTCTCTACATCTTGAATACGTGCATTTTTTTCAAATCAAAGTGCAATCTCATAAGAGGTAGTGACATACACTCCTATGCAACTAGAGACAGAGACAACTACCGAACTGGTAAACACAGAACGGTAGTTTATGAGCGTTTGCCTTCACAGGCAGGAGCCCAATTTGTCAACAGTCTGCCAAATTCGGTCAAAAGTGCCCCAATGCTCAAGGCATTCAAAACGCGTCTGAAGCAAGCTCTGATTGCAGAAGCATTTTATAGTACAGACGCGTTTATGGCACACAACTGGGAGGCCCTGTGAACACACAGACCAGAGCTGTAATTGGATAGAATTCGAATGGATGACCTCTGAATGCAAAATTGTATGTTTGAAAGTGACTTTGATGGAATGAATGAATGGAAAATTTTGACTATTTAATTTATTAAACATTTATTAACATTTATGACTATTGCAATACAACGTACTTTGCCTGACGCAATAAAAAAGGTTATTATTATTATTACACTAGAAAATGACCAGAAAGTCGAAACATGTTGTGTAATGAGTTTTAAAAAAAATAAATATAAGGGTACTCAGTTTAATTTTATTACATCCTAAAATATATATATATATATATATATATATATATATATATATATATATATATATATATATATATGTATATATATATATATATATATAAATATTTAATAATAACTAATGAACACCCCTTGCACGTTTCGCGCATGTAAAATTTGAGTGCAAATATGAGTGGTTAAACTCTATTATTTGAAACCACACTTATAAGTATATTTACAGTGTCTCTTTACTAGTTTTTCACTTTATTTATAATCTAAATATAAACATCCATTGTTATTACTAAGCCATTTCAAAATATTACTGTTTATTTAGCAGCTGCTGATGACGTACATACAGACAAACATGCAATCGCTTTTAATATTTATAATTCAAACGACACTCCCCCTGGATATTCAACATCTCCCTCTCTAACATTTATAAACGTATATAACCTTTTCAGTGTTATAAATACCATTATTGACATTCCAACATCTGTTACAGTCTCATAAGCATCATTATTTACACTAGTTGCTGTTACTTTTTATCATTTTAAATGTCTCTCCATGTTTTTCTTATGTCCGAAAATCGTACTTTCTCGTTCCCTTCAGAGTTAAACTATTAAAATATTAAGACCATATTGTACAAATATTAACACAAGCAGGTTTTTGACACCTCAACCGTTTTAATAGAGTAATAAATAAGGGGGGGAGTTCCGTTAACAAACGGCTTCAGGTATAATATCAAGCTATATATAAGGATTTGTAAGAAAACCAATCTCAATTGAACAATGATTGGCTGATTTAAGACGATTCTTGTTGATATAGTTAATTATTATTGAAATCGACCCGAACAATTATAATTGCCACAAGGCACCAATCCATGATTGATATGTAATTATTTTTCTGACATATTTGCTATCAAAATTTAAGGTAAACCCTTAGTTTAATAACTATAATTAATTATATATAAGTTTCCTGATTAGCATGTTACGTGTTGGTATATATCATATAAATTAACATGTACGTCTCACAACACTATAATAACTAGATTTTGAGTCAAATATTTGTCAACATTTGATTTGACTCAACATATGTTGATTTGAGTCAACAATATTTGACTCAACATCTAGTTATTATAGTGTTGTGAGACGTACATGTTAATTTATATGAATATAACCTTCGAAATATTTTATAGTTTGGAAAATAAACTACGTTTGGTCAAAATAATTTTTCTTGTAATAGTCTTCCCATTGTACTAATGATTTTAATGCGCTAATCATAATAATGAGGTTCTAGGTCTTCATAAAGGCATTTTGTTCATGTGTGTGGAAATTACAGTGCAACGAACATAGTGTCACAAGGTCTAAAAAAACACGCTTTATGATAAATTAGCATCAAAAATACTGAATCGAACTTGGAGGACCCCCTTCCATTGTTCAAAGCCCCTGAAAGTTCTAAAGAATAACGTGTTTCATGAAAACATTCCTATATGATCTATTTTTAAATATAGCTAAAAGTTTCTTTGCATTCTTAATTATAATAAGTAATAAGCAACAGTGTGAACGATTACTAAGAATGGTGTGGGTTACGATTTAGTTTTTTTTTTTTTTATGTAAATGAATAATAATTATAATTATTTTGTTTATTGTCTATAAATTAAACTATGTTTGCTAATGAATACAAATTATTACGGGCTTAAGTTACTTATAACATATTTTATATTGAAGAGTCTCTGAAGTTATTCCTTTACTAACTTTTATATTGCTTGATTAGAGAAATCAACAAAGGGAGCAGTTCTACAAATTAGTAGACTAGTAGAGGGAGAGTACAAGTACAATGCTGTTTGTGAATATACAGCGTGTTTTATCTCACAACGCAGACACTGTTTTACAGGATAACAAAGCGTAGGAGAAACATTAACAAGTGGATTTACTATTAATACTCAGATATTGTCTAATAATATAAGACCTAAACAAATATTTACCACATTCTGAAATTTAAAAAAAATATGTTCAAATAACTGTAAAGATTTAAAGTATAACTTATCACTTGATTCTGATACATCCATAATGTAATTTTGTCATGATAACTGATTCCAAATGTAATACTAATGTGGTCTTTATTTTAGTTTTTATTTGTTTATTTATTACTTTAATGAGCTTACTCTTATTAAGCACAATATGATTACTAAACAATTTGACCAGGTGTGCAAACAAATAATGCTGACTAAATAGCTGTTATCAAGATAAATTAAGAAAGTCATAGCTATTCATAAAAATTCTAATGTCAATAGATTTTAACAAATTATTAATGATTTTATAAACCTAATTGTCCATTAAGTTCCTTGATTTGTAGGATGCTTGAACTAATTGGGGATTTACGTAATTCTCCAAACAAGGGAGCTTCATGGAGTCAAGTATTCTTGGTGAAAACGAAAATAGAACCCTGGTCGTTGCCTAGCAGGCCACCACCTCTTAGCCCTTTAGCTGAGGCTCCTTCTAGATATTTATTTATGATAAAATGTAATATGATGATATTTTTTTATATGAATGCTATGATTATTTTTTATTCAATTTTTATTTATAGTGCTATGCGCAATAAAACTATTGTTGTGTTAAGAAGGTAATAGTTGTTGAATATATGTATAAAGAACATGTATCCAACTTATACTGAGCATTCAAAATGTGTAGTGCTACATAACGCCTTTATGTATGAAGTCTCAAAGCTACATACACTCAATTAGAGCTTTATAGCAGGGCAAATATTAGTCAGTTTATCATTTATTTTAATTTACATTGAACAGTAAGCTTGTTATCATACAGGAACAATATTTGCTGCTTGCAAGGGACTTCATGATGAAAGGACATTCTTATAAACTCTACAAAAAACACTTAACTATAACAAACATATAACAAATACCAATTTGATGGAAATATGAAAGTGTCTTTAATCTGTTTAATTTATTTAAACTGCTGTTTTCCGTTATATGACAGTGTGTAATTACAAGTGCTCAGTATGTGAATTTGATTGTTGTGCTACATTGTAAAAATTAGTTAAATACATATGAAACCTCATTATTCAAACAAAATGAAAACGGAAAATTTGATATGTAGATGGTTATTCAACTTGTTTTTATTATTATTATTACTTTTTTTTACTTAGACCTAGATAGTCACATAGAAAAATATTTCTGGTGATATAAAACACAACTTACGTCAAATTAAAACGTAGATTTATTTTCTTAAATTTAGATTAATACCTAGAAACATTTAAATAAAATACCTTTTGTAATAATAATAGAAACTACAGGAAAATAGATTCACTTGATTGTTTGGTATAAAAAACCTCTCCAATATCCAGCTTTTATATCTTGTTCAAAGTAGGCCATCGACGCTGCTGCCACCCTGCCATTAGTTAATTGTCTTGGTTTAGTACGATCGGGAGGGGAGAGACACTATGCTGATAATGTTTTTTTAATTCAAGAATGAATGTAAACAGATATTTGTTGTGACATACTGGTTTTAAAATACGGGTCAACTGTTATTGGAAAATACTATTCTTTACTAATATATTATGTACTATAATTTAGAATACGTTTATAAATATATCGTAGCTGTATTTGTATAGTGTGATATAATTAAAAGACTAGCACAGTATGTACTTTGTAACTGTAGATTATTAGTGCAAAAAAAGTTGACACGAACTTTTGAAGGTTAATTTTTAAAAGATCTAAACAAGTTTGGTTGTATTCCTAAGAGTTGGATGTTTTAATCTCGTTTTAATATATTTTACGTGATAATATTTTATGTTTATAATTCAGTCACATAGTTTAGTGATACTTACTCACGTTGATTCATTTATCTGGCACTGTTACATTATATTACAAGTAATGTACCTATAGAAAATTATGAATTTTTGTTAGAAATATATATGCCTTTTATAATTTATATTAACTATGTGGTTATAAGTTTCTATTTGTACTAGCATATTACCACACACAGACAATTATCACTGCAGTATAATACGGATACATTAAAAATATACAATCTATACAGACTCTTATAAGATTAGAATGTTTAGTTCATTGACAACAGCCTATTCATACCTTTTAAAAAAATAATTGCCAAAGTTTTCCTATTAAATATTTACAATTTTGGAACTAAATTCTAAAAGAAGTTGTTTGTTATATGTTATACATGAATAATTAAATTTATAAATATAAAATTATATGTAAAAGCTCTACGTTATTCTTAGAATATTTTTAAATTTACACAATATCAATGAAATTAATTTATTAAACGAATAAAGTTAAACTTTAGCATGTAAGACAATTTAAATATACGTTTCGGGTCTTCAAACTATTTTAGTGTTTAACAGTTATGTATAATTTGCATTCATATTGTAATGACGTGCTCTTCCACAGATCTTCTATAACTTATAATGTTGATAGCTAATTACTATTACTATTATAATTACTAGTAGCTCCAAAATAATACTAAGAATATTACTGTAATTAACTTTATAACTGCCATTAGTTAATACAAATGGAATGGTGATGGTGGTTGCCATTGCCTATTAGTACACATCTATTTCAGTAATACTCGTTATTTATGAGCTGGAAACTTTTAATATTCTTTCTCATGTATTTGTTAACCCGAAACATTGCTGTTCATAAATAAAAACTTATCATTATCTAAAATCAATGATTTAATAAATTTTTATAGTGTAAGATTAACAAAAAAGTACACTTCTACATCAAAAAATATTTTCCAAATCAACATTTTATAGTGTGATAAGACTATATAATGCTCTCACAGACAGTCTGAATGATGATTGAGTCTTTTTAAGGCGTCTATTACGAATTTTCATTTATTAATATTAACATTTTTTTAATGTAGTTAATTTTATTTTACATAATATTAATTTCACCTGATGAATTCTTCTATTATTACATTGTTGGTGTCAGGAATATTGCAATGTGACGATATACACGATATTTTAAACATGATACTTTCTCTGGTAAATAAAATTGTATAACTCTTAGATGAGGAATGTTTATAAAGAGTAATATTATCAAAATATATCCGCTCTGTTTAAATTAATGTGAGCTAGAGGTTAGTTTGGGTGTTCACACTGCACTTGCAGGAAACACCTACAATATAAAGCCATATCCCTTCTAACAAGAATATATAATGAGGAATAACAATAGTCATCCAAGAAAAAAATTAGGTACGATACTGATAATAGCTTTAATTTTTTACTGAAATAGAATATTAAATATAAACAAATAAACTGTTAATTTTAAGGATGACCGGTATATGTCATATCTTAATCTAAAATCTATAACTATTTAAGTTAAAAGAGAATGTTATATCCAATTAAAATTTCACGTACCTAATATTATCATCAAAAATATAAATATAAACCTGAGGTCGATATTTTTCAGAAAATATTAACAATAAGCTTGATAATAAAAATGAAGAACTCTTTTTCTTAGCAAAGTATATGACTTTCATTCAATTCACGTCACTATCTAAAAATATAGATTTTCATACTTAACTTATTACTAGGATTATCAAATTATAAAACACCTTTCATTAACTTTCAAACAATTGTTTTGGTTCAGGCACATACTATTACTAAATCAACTATCCCTGATTAAATAAATATGACTTACTTAATACTGTTTGGTAAAAATAACTCTAGTGCTACAATTGCTATTGATAATTTAACTATCATTAAACATTTAAAATAACGCTTAATAAAATGTTTTTGAAAACTAACATTTCAAATTCATTAAACATTCCATTTTTTAATGTGGGTTGTATTAATTTAAGTAGGGCTTCAATTTTAAACCAAAAATGTCAAGCATAAACTGAAAAGGTACATGGTTGAACTCTAATGGTTAAATCAGCAATTTAAAAACTTTTCTTACAATGTTTGATGTACAATTGAAACAACAAACATGATAAATATTTAGGTACCTTCACTGATTTGTGAAAATGAAATTAATGGCTAAATGTTGTTGTGTATTTTACTTTATATAATTCGATACCTCTGGTAGACTTTAACGTTTTTTTTTCGTAAAATGCCTGAAGGGAAAGAGTTGTTTCGACGTAAAAGCCTTTTGTTGTCACTCAATAACCACTTTCAGTCTATTTCCTTGGGTAGGTTTTTCTCTTCAATTTTATTACAATTAAGTAAATAGAAATAGCCTTATAAGTACCTTATTATCTTACGGAGATCAGTGCACTATTGAAAAACAATAATATGTATATTTTGTATAATATATAAAAATGCTATATAAAAACATTTACTCCAGTAACCTGGTGCACAAATGGTAACTTTGGAACGCATTATGATGAGTAAACAGCCATAATGACTAATCAACAAACAATAATATAGTGTAAAAGTACCTTTCATTTAAGTAAAAAATCGTATCAATATATATATATATATAAAGTTTGTATTAACTTAAAATTATAATATTTATGATATATGTAACGAGCCGAAATGTCAACTGGTATTTATTCTTAATAGTCAGTATTAAAATCAATCATCTTAGGGTGGCCGTTTTCCTGCACGACCAACGCTCCTAAACATGGTTCATGTTTAATTTCAATGACTCGGTCCTTATTATTGTTCGTTTCCCTGCACGACCAACGCTCCTAAACATGGGTCATGTTTAATTTCAATGACTCGGTCCTTATTATTGTTCGTTTCCCTGCACGACCAACGCTCCTAAACATGGTTCATATTTAATTTCAATGACTCGGTCCTTATTATTGTTCGTTTCCCTGCACGACCAACGCTCCTTAACATGGGTTTCGTATTTAATTTCAATGAATCGGTCCTTATTATTGTTCATTTCCCTGCACGACCAACGCTCCTAAACATGGGTTTCGTATTTAATTTCAATGGCTCGGTCCTTATTATTGTTCGTTTCCCTGCACGTCCAACGCTCCTAAACATGGGTTTCGTGTTTAATTTCAATAACTCGGTCCTTATTATAGTTCGTTTCCCTGCACGACCAACGCTCCTAAACATGGGTTTCGTGTTTAATTTCAATGACTCGGTCCTTATTATTGTTCGTTTCCTGCACGTCCAACGCTCCTAAACATGGGTTTCGTGTTTAATGTCAATGACTCGGTCCTTATTATAGTTCGTTTCCCTGCACGACCAGCGCTCCTAAACATAGGTTTGGTGTTTAATGTCAATGACTCGGTCCTTATTATAGTTCATTTCCCTGCACGACCAACGCTCCTAAACTTGGACGTCAGTTATCACGACGAGACTGCGCAGTAGACTGTAACGTCATATGGGCGAAATCAGCTGGTTTGTTTATTCTATTAAATACTAGTAACTAAATCCACCAATTACATAGAAGAATTCAGCTGAATAGTTAAGCGAGTTATTTACTACCACCCACCCATACACCTACAGTGCTTATTATTGTTCGTTTCCCTGCACGACCAACGCTCCTAAACTTGGGTTTCGTGTTTAATTTCAATGACTCGGTCCTTATTATTGTTCGTTTCCCTGCACGACCAACGCTCCTAAACATGGGTTTCGTATTTAATTTCAATGACTCGGTCCTTATTATTGTTCGTTTCCCTGCACGTCCAACGCTCCTAAACATGGGTTTCGTGTTTAATGTCAATAACTCGGTCCTTATTATAGTTCGTTTCCCTGCACGACCAACGCTCCTAAACATGGGTTTCGTGTTTAATTTCAATGACTCGGTCCTTATTATTGTTCGTTTCCTGTACGTCCAACGCTCCTAAACATGGGTTTCGTGTTTAATGTCAATGACTCGGTCCTTATTATTGTTCGTTTCCCTGCACGACCAGCGCTCCTAAACATAGGTTTGGTGTTTAATGTCAATGACTCGGTCCTTATTATAGTTCATTTCCCTGCACGACCAACGCTCCTAAACTTGGACGTCAGTTATCACGACGAGACTGCGCAGTAGACTGTAACGTCATATGGGCGAAATCAGCTGGTTTGTTTATTCTATTAAATACTAGTAACTAAATCCACCAATTACATAGAAGAATTCAGCTGAATAGTTAAGCGAGTTATTTACTACCACCCACCCATACACCTACAGTGGTATTGACCCACCCACCCACCCATACACCTACAGTCCTTATTATTGTTCGTTTCCCTGCACGACCAACGCTCCTAAACTTGGGTTTCGTGTTTAATTTCAATGACTCGGTCCTTATTATTGTTCGTTTCCCTGCATGACGAACGCTCCTAAACATGGGTTTGGTATTTAATTTCAATGACTCGGTTCTTATTATTGTTCGTTTCCCTGCACGACCAACGCTCCTAAACATGGGTTTCGTATTTACTTTCAATGACTCGGTACTTATCATTGTTCGTTTCGCTACACTTAAAGTTTCCTTTGATAGGAAAATAACTGTTCTAGTGGACCATGACCTCCTTATTTTGTAAAATTGTGTGATTTTATTTGAGTATTTGTTCAGTAAAATTTGCAAAACTTCAAATATCAAAATTAAGTATTTTTAAAGAAATAAAACTCAAAAAAGCAACTTATGGTACATTGGAATGGAGCTTTAATAACAAAATAGCAATCACTATACCTCATTATAACAATAAACATGAACCGTACAGTTAAAATATAAAAGTGTTTTAGCTCCCTAATGACTTATTTGTGTAAACCAAATGGCCATGCCGTGAATGCTCTTCTACTATACTTGTAACTTATTTAGACTTATCTATGTTTAAGGAGTGGTTTCTAAAGGGGGGGGGGGTTTACCTTTAACTACAAGACACAATCATCATTGTGAGCTCCACATCTGGGTCATACACATACAGAAAGTAGTATTGACCCACCCACCCGCCCATACACGTATGGTGATATCGATCCACCTGCTCACTCATACATGTATGGTGATATCCCTACATAAAAGTGGATCACAAAGCGGAATCTCATTATAAGAAAACCAAAACCACTTTCCGCTGCTTATGGTTACTGGTCATGTCTTACTTATCGTTCTGCAGGTCAATATGATTTATTACCACACATCACGTTAAATTTTATTTTCCTATTTCTATTCTAAGTTATTTTAAATTTAAAAGAATGAAACTAGCAGAACTCCAAAGGATGATTTTTGAATACATACTTTAACCTGCTCCTTAGTTAACCTAAATTACAACAGTATTTTATACATTATTACCTTTTGAA